>CM017901.1:11610977-11660618 GCA_008369825.1 Triplophysa tibetana | reverse complement strand
TAACAGACTGAAACTTCTTCAACAAAATATGTTTTCACAATATTGTCAGGACAGTAAACACAGGACAAATGTGTATAAAACTCCAGTAGATTTGAATCAAATGGAGCAAATATAGTGTGTGTGCTCAGAGATGTACAGTAAGTTCATAATGTTTGTGACTCACTTCATCAACCAAAGAATTTAAGCGTCACAACATCTGAAGAAGGATCAGAAATATATAAGAGATTGAAACTTTGAGTCTGAATCCTTTTGACTTTTATTGTCCAAGTGTGATTTGACTTTTGTATGGATTTGGTTTATTTTGCTGTGAAACTGAAGTTTCTGGAGTTCAAAGACAGTGGCAGATGATGTGTTGGGTTTTAAGAGCTCATGTTGAAGTGCGTTTGATACCTTCAGTCTATTTGCTCTATGTTTTGAAAACTTTTTGATATACAGATTAGTGCAGTTAGATGATAACAAGAGAATAAGCGTTTGTGAGATTATTTGTCAGATTCGAAGGAGGGATTTTATGGGATTATTGTACAAGAGGCTTCAGATTGTTTATTACGGGTTTACACCGGGACTGTAAAAGTAATCTTAGCACACATGTATTTATGGTTCAAGTTGTAAATTCAATATAGTGCATGTGGCTAGTAAATATCCAACCTGGTCTCATGGGTAAGACGTACCTCTGCACACTTTTGCAGCGCCACTAAATACGTTCTAGCAGGTACATATTTCTACAGTTTTCAGACACGAAAGTCCACTGGGGGCGCTAAAGGGAAGACCTCTGTGTGACACATCGAAGACGGTTGACTCGACATACAACACGATTGACAGTCAGAGGTATGTACAGTATATCACATTATAGTAATGCTGTCGGCGCTAGTTTATTGAAATTGTAAATCGTTAAGTTGTTTTACTGAAAATGTTTGCTCTAATGGTAACTAAAGTGTAACGTTAGAATCATGTGACTGCTCGTGACGCCAGTAGGACAGTTAAGTTAAGCTAATGCCTGAGTAATTTAGCTAGCGTTAGCCACCGCCGACAATTAAAGTTTTTTTTTACAATTAACGCTACGTATTCTGCGGTAGATTTAGTAGCTAGGTGGCTTGTTATCCGGTTAGCTAAATAAAGCTGTTGGTGACCTTTGAAAATATAAATAGATCGATTTATAATTCAGTTTATTGTTCGCAGTGGTGGACAGTAATGACGTTTTTATCTTTTTACTCCGCTATATTACATAAAGCATATCGTTACTCCTTATTTTGAAATAAAGAAATCACGATGTGCCCCTCATGAAAGAAATTGTTATTTTTAATGAACCGGGTAAATCGGTTCGCAAATCACACCAAATGATTCATTTACGATGTATGAACCACTGATTCAAATGAGCCGTTCAGAGCGAGTCTTCAGTGAACTGAATTCACGAGCGTGACACGCGATTCTGTGTGCGCGCGCGCGCGCGCGATACCTAAGTTACTAATGTCCAGTTTAAGGATAATCTTTGTAACTGAAAATCACACTTAGGTCAAACTTATCAGTTGTTGGTGAATTCTTAATCTGCAGAAATGCTTGAATATAGACACATCGACGTCAATTTGAAATGTTTAGGTGAAAAGACGAAATATTATAGTAACAGAAGTTAAAAAGTAATTTAAAACGCATGCATCATTCATCGTTCCAGTTGATGTAGCATTGTAATTTTATGCATTCATCCCTGCGTGACCCCTGTTTTTACCCTTGTTTTTCAACACATTACATATGTGACAAGCACTAAGCCGAAATAACTTATTTATTTACTTATTTGAAAATGTATCTAACCTGAGAAACTACATGATGGAATAAGAAAGGACCTGATGTACATGCTTACTATCAGTGATGCCTGCTGGGGTCGTTTTACCCCACAGACTAGGTTTAGTAAATAATTATGGAAATATATTTTCCATAAAATGTAATCACTAAATACAGTTTGTATTCTTATGTCAAATATAACTCAGATTTTGTGCAAAACGTCAAGCTTTAAAACACTTTTCCATTAACCAATGAAAATTGGTTGTATTTGTCTATTGGCATAGTTGTAATTAGGCTAACTTACATTTTAAAATACTTTTAATCAGACTACAGTTAATTCAAAATCGTATAGTGAAACGTTGACTTATCAGGTTAGTCTTTCCATGTAGCACCAACTTGTGCCAATACCATGCTTGCATATGAGTGCGTATTACTACATTTATTTATGTATTGAACATGCATTTTATGTAGCAGCCGTACCTGCCACAGAATGATTGGAGCTTGAGCTAATGAGACCTGCCCATGTGGCTAGACTTTAAAGTAACAACCTAGTTTTAAAAAGTTCATTTATGTTATAATGATATGTAACGTAACAATTTGACCCCTTTTTACTGGATCATATTAAAGGATTTTTATGCACTTATCGGCCTTCACGTCGTGCTTTAAAATCCTTAAATGCATGGTTAGCCGTGGATTTTCTCCTTTCGTTAACAGCTGATCAGTCATGTCAGTTAAATGTTCACTACATTAGAACTTATTGGGCAAATCTGTTTCAATTTGCAGTTTCCATCAACCTTTTGTAATGTGATACTTCAAAAAGTATAGAAAAATACATTGATGAAAACATGGGTGATGAAACAGAAATAAATATCACAATGAAAGCATTTTGTTTTTATATTTAGTCATAAACCAGGAGTAATTGTAATGGTAAATGGTAACAATAGAATCATGTGTGAGCACTTCTGATGCCAGAAAGGAGCTCCACTCTGCCTTAACCAAACAGTCAAAATTTGTGTTAGAATGCAGTTCATTGACTTAAGCATTTAACATTTCCATCCTCCTCCAAAACCACACTCAAGTGTGGTATGGCAAGAGCTCCGCATCGGACAGTAAACACTCCAGCAGGTGATGAATCTGTCCAATGCATCACCGGCACCCAATTAACCATCATTGAGAACATTTACCTAGGCACTGTCTGGGTAGGATAAAAACTTTATCAAGGAGGCCTCCTAGTTGTATGCAAACCATTACCCACATATTTTCATTTGTTTTGATGTGTACTTTTTTTTTGTGCCCCTCAGGTGTTAAAAAATAAATTACTGAGAAAGGGTCGTCTGATCAGCCTACACCAGTGTAAAATATGGAGGAGAAATCACAACCTGATCTCGATGAAATAATGGCTGATTTGGAGGAGATACAGGTATTTTTTATGAAATTATGTACCAGCATTCTGCATCAAGCAGTATTTCACTGTATGTGTGTGTGCGCGTGTGTGTCCCACTGTTTGTATTTTTTGCAACTTTCATGAAAATTGGTATTCAGAAACGCGTTCAACACATTCTTAAATATGTATATTTTGAAGTCATTGTTTCACCTCTTATGTTTGAGTAATACAGAGTGAGGAAGCAGTAAAAGAAACACCAAAAAAACGAAAAAGAAAGAAGATAAAACTCAGGTGGAAAAAAAGAGACCAAAAAGGATTCTTGGTCTATGAGAAGCATCAACGAAAGACAGGTATGTTTTGATATTTTGACCCTTTGATTTTCACTAAGTTTTTGTAAATTCAATTTGTTTCCATTTTTTGAGACCGATCTGAAAGACCAGTTGCCTCAACCAGTGCCTCTTCAAATAACCCTCAAGAAGTTGAGCTTGGTAAGCAAATTTTGTTTTTGTTGATTCGATGTACAATCATGTGTTCAACCAAATACTGTTTATCTTTGACATTTATACCCTGAAGTCTGTGTATACTAGCAGACAGGTAATTTGATCAAATACATTTCCATATGAGCTGCTGAACAGTGGAAAAGAGTTCCCACTGCATCTGTTCTGTTCTTTGTATAAATGCTACTGCATTAAAATCCTAGAAACTACAGACACATCTGAAGCCTCAACTACCAAACATTTTGGAGAAGTAAATGCACGTCGGATTATTTGTATGCTTACTTTAAATTTGTTTTAAGTAGTAAGTTTTTACCAATCAGAACTGTCTCTGAATTAATAAAAGTGCCGGCATTTTATGAAAATGTACAGATTTGCTTCAGAATATTTAGGTGTAGCACTCAAGAGTTGTTTTATAAACAACATAAACTATGTTTGTGTTCGTTGCTGACAAGCTTGTTCATGATAAGGAATCGTAATGTAAATTATTTTATTGCAAGATTTACAAGTACATCTACTCCAAGATGCAATGGACTGTGATGAACCCAGATCAACAGCATCTAATGATTGGGCACTGAGGCAATCCTTGTCTGAAGAACGCTGGCACGAAGCAAGACCAAAACTCCTTGACAGTTTGCTTTCTTCAGACTGTGTGCATCTTGGTCCTTGTGATCACTGCAGCTTGAAAGAAGCAGTCATCAGGTGCAAGGACTGTTTGCCGAAACCCCGTTACTGTGGGAAGTGTGATGTTTCTACGCATCAACATCTAGTTTTTCACAACAGAGAGACTCTTATAGATCGGTTCTATAAACCTGTCCCTCCATCAACTGCTGTGCAAGACCTCAGTGGCCAAAATGTCATATATGAGCAAGGTAGGAATAACTGGAAAGCTTAAAATCATGTTATTTTTTTGTTAATATATTTTTCCTTTCATCTAGTGTGCTTGCTGCCAATCACACGACCTGAAAAAGTGTGTGATTGTGACCCTCAAAACCTGTCTGTTGTCGCCGGACGATCAGTTGCACTCATCTGCATAAACGGTACTGTATGACACGCAATATTTTGTATTGTATTTGTCTATTGGCATAGATCTAATTAGGCCAAATTACATTTTAAAATACTTTTAATCAGACTACAGTTAATTCAAGTCAATTTCATTTATACCCCAGAGATTTTAAAATATTTTTTTGAATAATTATTACATTTGCATGTTCATTGGTTCTCTGTCATTGGTTATGGTAAAATCGCATGCATGTAAACAAATAAATTATTTTATTTTTTAGTAGTTTTTTATTTTAATTTTAAAATGATTTATTATAATTTAACATTTGTATTATTTAATTAATCGTTAGCCTTTCATATAAACTCTTAAACCCCTCGCAGTTCCTTCACAAATACCATTCTGGAAAACCTTGACATAATATAATGTTAAGTTGTTAGTTACAACAAATGTAATATTCTTACTCTTTGTATTTTTATAATGATATGGTATAAGATTATCCCTTTGAAACAATTTAGGTCAAAAGTTATTTAAAAGTTGTCTTATTATTACCTAAAATGTGTAATTTAAAGTATTCCAACTACTGTGATGGTTTCCAACTACAATTTTGTCATGTAATTGGAAATTTAGGAATGGATACAATTATTTAAGTAATCTACACTTTTTTCAGGTCGCTATGACATGTACCTGCCAGTTATGAATTGCAGAACATGTCTTGCGTCATGGACACCTGAAGTGGGGGACCTGCTGTGTAGTGGTTACTGGCCGGGCACTGTGGGATTTCAAACCATATACCAGCTAGACGTTTTCACCTCTTTTGAGGACCTGAAGATCAATGCACCTGGTCTTTCAAGACAAGCATTTGTCAAAATGTTAGAACAGCGCTCACAACAATTTGGAAGGGTAACATTTGGAAGGCCATTTGTTTTCTTCATTTGTGCAAGTCTAACTGGCATGTCACTGTATTCAAATTTTTGTAATTCCAGAGAGGTTACATTTGTGGCGACATCTTCCAAAAAGCTTTCCTTGAATGGACATATTGTCGTCATGAAAGAGAAAAACTCTGCGGCATTGACCATTTCTCTTGCCCAGCTTGCACCCCAGATACAGTTGCTGTGTCTGCAGATGGAAACAGAAAATTATATAGATTCAGCAAAACAAAGGGGTATATTATTATTGATAACATTACACTGTCAAAATGTCTTGTGAATCATTATTGCTATTAATATATTTTTTTCATGTAGGTTAGAGGAACAACCATTTTTTGATGGAGTTTTTCTGGCCAGTGACAAAGCTGTAGCAACATTTGTTGATTGTGTTCGTGAGAAGATCAAGCCAGTAAGATGTTTGTCAAAAGACTTAGGACTGTAGTCAGTAAATCAGGATTTACTTTGTGTATATATTTGATATGACTCTGTGTTACAGGTAAATGGAAAAGGCACCTGTGGAACATCAACATGGGCTGCAGCCAGGGAGACCTCTAAGAAGACAAACTCCAAATGTGACGAAGAAGGCCTAGAGGTGGCAGTTTGCAGACACTGCATATTGCTTAGAGGTCTGAACATGTTTAGGGGGGAGATATTTGCATACCCTCTGTTTTTGCAAAATGATCTGGCCACAAAAACAAATTGCAAGTTCTTCTGCACCGACATCATGTGTAGATATTGGCCTTATCTGCAAAAGGTTGCTCAAGCATTCCCAGAAATGAAAAAATTGACTCAGATGAAGCCATTTCTTTCGGTCATGCATGCAAAGGGGCATTCTACAAAATGTGAGGTAAACATATTCTCAAACAATATGGTAAGCTCTTTACCTGTTTGACCTCCTTGAACTCTATGTGTGGTTTGGACATCTGGTGTGTATACTTTAGGTGCAGTGGGGTGGCAAAAACCAAACAGGGGCAGGCACTACCATTGGTGAAGAAGTTGAACAAGTCAACAGCTTTTTGTCCCGTGTGGCTCTAACTACAAAATACATGAGTAAGGCTGGTAAGTGGTTTTTTTTTCAGTGCTCACGGATTGTGCTTTGGTAGCATTACAATTAAAACAGCTTGCCTTTTGTCATGAATCATACTTGGAGACTAACCATCACTGCTCAAAATGCTCATTTAATTCTTTCATCTTTACAGCACGAGTAGATATGATCACATTGCATGCCAGAGGATGGAATGAGCGAAAAAAAAGAAACCTGCACAAGTACTTGTCTACACGGTACTTGAAGGTAAGTAAAAACTAAAAAATATTCATCAATGAAGATTACATTTCATCTGAGTGATGTTCACTGATAACTTGTACGTACTTAGTATCTTATACATTTAGGATTGCCACAGTTTTGTGTGACTTTCCATTAATTATGCTTTTAGACTATCCAGAAGACAAAGGAAGTCAAAGAGGACATTGAGGCTATAAAGGAGTCAACGCAAAGGTCTGATGAGGAACTGCAACAGTGGGTTACTGACGTGAGACATTGGGCAGTTGACAGTAAGAACTTGTTGCTGCCTCCTTTAAATTTAAATATGATTGAATACGTTATTTTTCATTGCTGGTTTGTGTTTTAACACCTGACTCCTCTAGTGACATTGAATGACCAAACCAAACAAAAAAACAATTGGCATAATTGGGAACTCTTTCTCTTTTTAAAGTAAACTTAGGTGATGAAACTTTCTCCCTCAAAACTTCATACTACTTATTCACCAATTAGCCAACTCAGCAAATGTTCTCAGATTCTTTGGCAAAACATTTGTTGATATCCATTGTCAGTATTTTCATATATTCTTACGACATCCTTATTGAATACTTATTTTGTCACTAAATGTTAACCACCTTATCCCTAAAAATGTCTATATTAGGTGTTTTATAGAAATAGTATAATTGTTCTATTTTTGATGGAACAGAAAGTGCATGATACTGATTAAATACCTTGACAAAATATTTACAGCTCCAGATGACCTCCGAACAGATGATCCAGTGGCGTTGCAACATCTGATTGAAGGCTTATTCTTGGGCATCCAGCAGAAAAAGAGGGATCTATATCGAGTAACCGGTAAGTAGGCTCCATGCCTAGGGTTGGGTATTTTGATCACTTTGAATTCCGATTCTGCTTATCGATTCCGATTCTTATCGATTCCCAGTTATGATTCCACAGTTGAAGCAAAACTTTGACCTGTAGGGTCATTTAAGCCTGCTTATTGACAGGTTTGCCAAAAATACCGGTTTATGAGCACCATTCTGTGTATATATACACATAGCAACCATGTTTTGTATGATTTAATAAAAATGTATTACCATAGTTTAATACCAACTACATCATGGTTAATTTTATTTCATTTGCTTTATCCGAAGTTAAAACATTGACATTTCTGAAAATATGCACACAGGAATTGATAAGTGTAATTTAAATTTCGATTACGAATTTGAATCAAATTTTTCCATTCCTAACCCTTTCCATGCCCTCATGTACTTGTGGGGTTAATTTTAAAATGTGATATGTATTGATGTTATTAAGTTATTTAAATGTTATCACATCTGAACACTGAAGTCCCACATCTACAGTACACTGTGCACATATAACCATTATTAACCTTTATACTGTGAGTGTACATTGAGTGAACTGTCCTAACTCTGCCTTTATGTCCAATGTTACCAGCACCCAACTCCCTGGATAACTTGAAAAATGGTCACATTCAAGGTTATCTATTATGGTTTTATGACCACAGTTGTATTATTGTAGTTTAAATATTCTACAATTGCATTTTTAATCCTGGATGTTCTGTGAGCTCTATACCGTAGTTTATAAGGCGCCATTAGCACAATGACCTTCATGCGTATCCTCCTGAAACCTCTGTTCGTGGTGTTTTTTGCTGCAGACCGTAACAAACAGCGACACAAGATCCGAAGACGGATTGGAGAGGATAAGAAAAAGCTGTTTAATGCCATATCCCAATACAATGGTCTTCCAACCACCACAGAATCTGTAGGTTCAATTGAAGACCTTCTGACAACAGAAAGTCCTATCTGGCCTTGGGATTCTGGTATGTAAAGTTTGACATGAATCATTTTGGTGAATCCTCTTCAAACAGTTACTTCATTAAACTCTGGCTTTCAAAGGAAAGGCCCATGTGCTTATCCTTTGTTTCAGACTATAGAAATGCACAGACATCATTGCATTCTTTAAACTTTTTTTAGCTCACTCAAACTACACTCCAGAGGAAGTTACTACAGGTCACTCCTCAGAGTAATGTGTCAAGTCTGTTTGTCGTTTTGTTTTCCCACACTGTAGATCCAACACCAGTCACTTGTTGCCTGTAGGGAGATAGAACTGTACCACTAACATCGGATATTACTAACAAAAGGCATTAAGATTAGTAGTATTATGTTAATTGAATTGGTTATATGTCTTTGTAGAACCTGACACTTCCTTAGGCATGAAGAAGAACGTTTTTGACAAGGTGATGCAGCTGGAGAGACTGATTGAGGAAGAGGCTGTACTTGTAGAGGAAATGAAACAACATTGGACACAGCTTACAAGAACCTACAGGGCCTTGAAGGACCAGGCTAGTGCAGTGTCAGATGACCTGGCCACACAGAGTGAGTACTAATTTCTAAATGCTGTTTACTTAGTATAGCCTAGTTATAATAACCTGCTTTAAAGATGATAATACCTGGAAAGTCCCAAATTGATGTATTGCTGAATACTTCTAAACACTTTCTTATTTTCTATCCGAAACTTTAGGCTATCCTTCAGGGCTTTCTGGTGAAGCTTACCGTGGCCTATACAGTGCTGTCCTACAAAAACGTGAGGAGATCAAGAGAGACCTGGTGACTGTGAAAGAAACGTATTCCCGAATAGTGTTAGGTGGCAATGATGGACCTGTTGTTGAAGAAGAAGATGAAGACCCATTTGAGCATGCCTCCTCAGATGCCTCTACCGATGATGAATTATAGATTTGACTAGAGTTTTGACTGTTCTTCTTAGTCTGGGTGGCTCAAGTTTGCTGGGTGCAGTAATTTACTCCTCTCCTGTAAAAGTAGAAACTTAACTCAGACTTTCTCTGGTCTACTCAGCCAGTTTTATGAATCTGTTTTGTGAAGCCATGTTTTCTCCCCATTGTAAAGAATAAAACCTTGACCCTGAATGTTCTATCACTGCCTGACTGAGTCTTGATTCCTTAATTACAAAATATCGTTTTTACCTCACAGTTTGGTTATAGTTTGTAATGTTTACTACATACTTCACTACATTAACACATGGATCAATAACAGAATTACAATATAACAAAAATATTATCACATGCAATACATAAAGTTTCACCAAACTTTTTGATAATAGGCTTAGTAAGTTAAATGTTCTGTGATCATGCTAATTTTGCCTACCTATTGTGGTACAGACAAACCAAACTTGGCTTTTGAAAAAAGCATGGATGCCAACAACTGTAGGACCATGTCGTATACCTTATGGACTGCGACATCATTGAGGACGGCGAGGAAAAAACAAAGACATCTTATGGATGACATCACACAAGCATGCATACACTGAAAGATGGGTAGAGAATGACCACAATTTATTTCCATTCTTTTAACACCTTACACTATTTTGCCTGTACACAACTACAATATTTATACATCTTCCAAAATGTACTTAAGATCTAACCCCAAAACACATTTATATACAAACCCGATTCCAAAAAAGTTGTGACAGTATAAATTATGAATAAAAACAGAATGCAATGATGTGGAAGTTTCAGATTTCAATATTTTATTCAGAATTCAACATAGATGACATATTGAATGTTTAAACTTAGAAAATGTATCATTTTAAGGGAAAAATAATTTGGTTTTTAAATTTCATGTCATCAACACATCTCAAAAAAGTTGGGACAAGGCCATGTTTACCACTGTGTGGCATCACCTCTTCGTTTTATAACAGTCTGCAAACGTCTAGGGACTGAGGAGAAAAGTTGCTCAAGTTTAGGAATAGGAATGTTGTCCCATTCTTGTCTAATACAGGCTTCTAGTTGCTCAACTGTCTTAGGTCTTCTTTGTCGCATCTTCCTCTTTATGATGCTCCAAATGTTTTCTATGGGTGAAAGATCTGGACTGCAGGCTGGCCATTTAAGTACCCGGATCCTTCTTCTACACAGCCATGATGTTGTAATTGATGCAGTATGTGGTCCGGCATTGTCATGTTGGAAAATGCAAGGTCTTCCCTAAAGGAGACGACGTCTGGATGGGAGCATACGTTGTTCTAGAACTTGGATATACCTTTCAGCATTGATGGTGCCTTTACGGATGTGTAAGCTGCCCATGCCACACGCACTCATTCAACCCCATATCATCAGAGATACAGGCTTCTGAACTGAGTGCTGAAAACAACTTGGGTTGTCTTTGTCCTCTTTAGTCCGGATGACATGGCGTCCCAGTTTTCCAAAAAGAACCTCAAATTCTGATTCTTCTGACCACAGAACAGTTTTCCACTTTAGCACAGTCCATTTTAAATGAGCCTTGGCCCAGAGAAAACGCCTGCGCTTCACAATCATGTTTAGATATGGCTTCTTTTTTGACCTATAGAGTTTTAGCCGTCAAGAGCGAATGGCACGGTGGATTGTGTTCACCGATGATGTTTTCTGGAAGTATTCCTGAGCCCATGTTGTTATTTCCACTACAGTAGCATTCCTGTATGTTATGCAGTGCCGTCTAAGGGCCCGAAGATCACGGGCATCCAGTATGGTTTTCTGGCCTTGACCCTGACGCACATAGATTGTTCCAGATTCTCTGAATTTTTGGATGATATTAGCACTGTAGATGAGGATAAGTTCAAACTCTTTGCAATTTTACTCTGAGAAACTCCTTTCTGATTTTGCTCCACTATTTTTCGCCGCAGCATTTGGGGAATTGGTGATTCTCTGCCCATCTTTACTTCTGAGAGACACTGCCACTCTTGAGAGGCTCTTTTTATACCCAATCATGTTGCAAATTGGTCCTCCAGCTGTTCCTTTATATGTACACTTTTCTGGCCTCTTATTGCTACATGTCCCAACTTTTTTGGAATGCGTAGCTCTCATGAAATCCAAAATGAGCCCATATTTAGCATGACATTCAAAAATGTCTCACTTTCAACATTTGCCATTTAAACTCTTCATACTGACAAGTTACTCTCCATGTGGTGACCTTTCCGACAATGTATTTTGTTTGGTCTTATTACAAGCTTTCATTTCAATATTTCATGGAGACTGCCCGGTACCAGGCATTGTTTTAGTTAAACCTTTGGAACCCGACCTCACCCTTCACAGGCAATGCCATCAACAATGTGTTTATTAAAGTGGTGAACATATGTATGTACCACACCCAAGACTAAGTATTTATGCATGAGTCATGAACTTGTAAGCATCTGCAGTAGTCTAAAAAGTCAGACAAATGGTATGGTATTTTTATAGGAAGTTCACACAACAGACATTTATGACATTATTATTGTGTTTATTACATCAGTGAACATATGCATAAAGACAAATTAATACATTTCTCTGTACAGTTTTACAGGATGTCAGTGAAAGTGGATTTGATTTTTGTCTATATTGATTTACACTTAGATGATCATTCAATCAACACAATCATTACAGGAAAACGTCTATGATTTAAATTCCATTTGATGGTGTTCATCAACAAGTACGCTTAAACGACAAACAGTATGTATGCATCAAGACAAATGAAGACATTTCCACATAATATTCCAATCATAGCCTACATACATACACACACACACAATAATACACAAAATATTTTCCTTTAAAACCTGCACAATTTAAGCGTGTGAATAACAAATAATGCTTTTTAATAACATGCTAAATTACTTAAGAAATTAGCATGATTAACTTGCTATTTGGTGACGCCAGTCAGGAGAAACAACAGCTTTGTCATCACAAAAAAGCAGAACCAAATTAATAATAATAGTCCAATATTAGTATTTGCAAATTCCTTCTTCAATTTTTTAGTTTATCTTAATAATAGCTTAGAATTGCCATTCTATATGTGCTGGACACAGAAAAAACAATAAATAGATAATCTGAACAATCTAGCAAAGGGCCAGTATTTAAACTGTCATTACTATTATTATTGATTATCTGTAAGCTATGGGTGACAACACTTAGTAGATTTAGTTTAAAATGCAAAAATCAAAGTGCACTATTTTCAAACAGTTGGGTTTGTAATGAGCCCTATCTACTGTAAATCACCTCAAAAAAAGGGCTGTTTAATAGAAAGGAAAGTCTATTTTGTGCACATCTTCAGCACCGGAGAGTTGTCCTCAATGTCCTCCATAACGGCTATACCGCTGTATGCATTTACAGCCTGTTTGTGTTGACTACTGAGTGAGTGGTACCACTGAGTGAGTGGTACCACCGATTGAGAAGACAGTTGAATGCATATGTAGCATCATTTGTCAAGTCACCCAAACCTGTAGAGGAATTGTATAGAAAAACAGAAAAAAAAATCATCATACAGCAGACAATGCCCAACAAACAAGACAATTTCAAATATCTACAAGATCTACTAGAATGCTACATTTGCAACATCAAAAATAACCTATTAATCCTTATCTTTACTTATCACAAGATGTAACTGTAACATTGTGCACACTGATGCTGAATAGTTGGCCATTTCAGTGACTGATCAAACCTAAAGTTCAAAGTTGTACTGTACGTACATAGCAGAGGTTCATGTCAAAATCAACACTACGTTATATTTTGAAATGTTTATGGAATGTTGGAGCAAACCACTAGTGAATGTGTGTGACATTGGAGCCCATAGGTAGCACTGCTTAAGAAACTATCCTGCTTCTGTGTCAAATATAGACACATGGACAATTGTTCATATTTGAGACACATCTTTTTAGTGATAGCATTGTTTCTTTACAATGTAACCAATTCCACGATATCATACAAGTGACTAAAATGTGGATGGAGAGCTTGTGAAATTGTGATAGTTAAGCATTTCATTTGTGATTACTACTGCAGAATAACATGGTGCTGATATCATGATTCCTTTTTACAATAATATTCGATAGTCAGTTTCTCCTGAAAAAAAGGGATTGACACAAATGTCAGATAATGTTCATCATTTTCTTACCATCTGACCATGCTCTCATTTCCAGGTGAAGGTGAGCTTTCAGGGTTTCCAGGTCCCAAGGGGGATCTGCATAGCTTTAGAAGTCTAAAATGATGAGAAGAATTATTATTATTAGTATGAATCATTTTTTGTTATCTGATAATTTTATCACCATAATACAGTTTATTCTGTTCAATCCTGTCCATCTTATGTGAAGCCATTAACATGTTTCTTGTAAATAGAAACATTTGTCTTTCTTAGGTATTTTATATTTAATGTAATTATTTGCCAATATTAAATCTATTTGATGCTTTGAGTGCACAATTATTGCACGGGCAATGAATAATAGATCAAAAGATAGAACTACTACTGCCATGGCTTCTTCTGGTCTTTTATCCAAATACAGATATACTGTATGATTGCACATCTACATAGCATACCAACTACTTCTCCACTTCCTGCCCTAAGGTGGAACCCGCAGCATTGTGATGTTCTCTGCTCACCGTGCCTGCAGACTGCCAACTCCAGTTGCTCCTCATCCACCTTCTTGCTGGATCTGTGAGAATTCTCTCTGGCTGCCAACCAAGCCCCAACACAAATGCACATTCCAGTGACCTACATTGTCGAAAAATCGTAACTAACAAATGATCATTATGACATGATGTAACAATTGTATGAAATAGGTATATGAAAAATGGAAAGAATAATTTGTGTTCAAATAACTATATATTCTCAAATGTATTCACATCGTGACCACTTTCAGATCTAAAAAAAACAAGAACAAATAGAACTAACATTTAAGATTTGACACGGACAAAGGTAACTTGGTGTACAATACATTGTTGTGTATTTTGCCATTCATGTGTGAATGTGAACATTCTAGAATACTTTGCAAAACATTTTCAACAGTAATGTTTCCTTCAACCAATATGTAATCATTGCTGGGGTGCAGGCAGGACAGCTAAATTGCTCTTGCAGATGGACTCAATCTCATATTGAACGGCAACATTTTGGAAGTTTAAAAGGCAACACATGCAACATTAAATTTGCAAGACATACTGTAAGTGACATACCATGTCCCATAATGATGCATACAAAACTGACACCTGATTTTTATTAGGTTATTCCTGAAGGTATATACATTTTAGGCAATGAACAACAAGCCCCATTTTTAAATTAATTTACATATTTCTAATTCATTCTTCAAGAAAAGAAGAAGGCTCCCATGAGTCCTTCCATTTGGTCCCACTGCAAGAGACAACGTTTTGAGTAAAAATGTACATTTGCTTAGTAAGTCTGTCAGGCAAGCAAATTGTTATATCACTTTATGAAATATAACAATTGAAAATATTTTAACATTTCAGTGAACTATTGACATTGTTACTGTTACCCAAATATTTAAACTGTTGTATATGGTGTGTATGTAATAAACTGTCGATTAGTACACGTACCAGGTCTTGCATGGAACCCAACGAATGAGGACCTCCTCTGTTCCCTATAGAACAATCAAAAAACAAACATGATCACCACACAAGTTTCCACAACACAAAATCCAGCCACGTGTGTCATGGCACAAATCTTGCAATTGTGATGGTTAAATATACAGTTTCCATGTCATGAATGCACCACAGATTATCAAGATAAATAAATAAGATTGACTGTTATGATGACTGTTATGACTGTTAGATGGTGTTTCAAAGTGTTAAAGTACATGAGGTAAAGACATAACATATCACGTAATGTCATCATGTAACCTTTATTTAAATAGTGCTTTTTTACAATACAAATTGTGTAGCAGCTCTAGAAAAACGGGTCCTTCATAATTAAGTTCAGTCTTTATTGATTAGTTTTTACTAAGTTCATCTGTCTAAACAGCAGCTTTGAAGAAAACAATGATGTCATGATCCAGCTTAGTAACAATTACATGAATACATTGTTGTGTCCAAATGCGTTTTTATTAAATACAAAGAATTCAAAGTGATTCAGTTTCAATTCATGTTAACTTCACATTCAGCATGTCCAGAGTGTTATCCTTTTTTATCTATGCTCTAATGTTTTCAGGGCTTCTGTAAGTTTCAACAAGTAAAATTAAAGATATTTAAGACAATTTTAAGACCATTATTAATTAAATGTAAAAATGTATTAAATGGTCATGTCAATACTTGCAAAAGGTATAAAGGCTATGAAGGAAAATCGAAGTATGTTAATTTACAGAACTGTGTGTAATCGTAGGTTTCATACTGGTCAGACAAACAACAAAGGCCTAGAACAAGTAGCGTTTAATAAACGGCAACATAATTACACAGTCAACACATGAGGTCATGGGATGATCATAGTGATGTCACTATATTATTATGTTAGTAATATGTTAGGTCAATGTGAATTTATTTTATTTAGTCACCATTATGGTGATCAGTGTATGCTTTAGCTGGACTATTCGCCCTTATCTTTTACATAATAGTTTTTCTTTGCTTGTTGTCATTGTTGGTTTATGAATCACAATTGTTATACCAAAGAAAAAACCTGAAGTTAATCCAATCTGAAAATACTGGCTATAGCGTAGTCTATATATAAGACTATATATAAGTAGTGTATGACTGCAAGTACATCGATATAAAGCAAGACTGTGTGAAAAGGCTTTAGAAAGACAAACCTCTCTCACTCTTTTTTTCAAAACCTTGGAGTAATCAAAGTTGTTTTGGCTCACTCTCCTACAGCATTCTGGACACTCATCTGAAAGATAGGCAATATTATTTTGAAATAAGTATATTGCTACAAATAAAACCAATCAGCGACTGCAGAATCAAAGAGTAGTTAATAAATAATATTAATTTACATTTATTCATTTGGAAGACGCTTTTATCCAAAGCTGTTAACGCAATGCTCTTACCATTGAGCTACAGGAAAGCTACAGATGTAAATGTAAATATAGAAAATGTACTCAACACTTTTTTTTTTCTTGCTGGCTTCAATCTGTTGGACTGGATCTGTATCAAGATGTCACACTTTATTATACAGTAAGTTTCTACTTATTAAGAATGTCAAGGGTTCAGACCCACTTTACTGAGTATTAAGGACATACAGTGTACTTCACTTCTTGGTCTATTTTTGGCCTTCTGGGCCTGGGGTCTTGTGGCTTCTGATAAGCCCGTGATATCAATGCCAGTAGCTTCTGGGGGGCTGGTGGCAGTGGCTTCTGGAGGGCTGGTGGCAGTAGCTTCTGGGGGGCTGGTGGCAGTGGCTTCTGGAGGGCTGGTGGAAGTGGCTTCTGGAGGGCTGGTGGCAGTGGCTTCTGGAGGGCTGTTGGCAGTGGCTTCTGGAGGGCTGGTGGGAGTAGCCTCTGGGGGGTTGGTGGCAGCAGCTTCTGGGGGGGTGGTGGCAGCAGCTTCTGGGGGGCTGGTGGCAGTAGCTTCTGGGGGGCTGGTGGCAGTGGCTTCTGGAGGGCTGGTGGCAGTGGCTTCTGGAGGGCTGTTGGCAGTGGCTTCTGGAGGGCTGGTGGGAGTAGCTTCTGGGGGGCTGGTGGCAGTGGCTTCTGGAGGGCTGGTGGCAGTGGCTTCTGGAGGGCTGGTGGCAGTGGCTTCTGGGGGGCTGGTAGCAGTAGTTTCTGGAGGGCTGGTGGCAGTAGCTTCTGGAGGGCTGGTGGCAGTAGCTTCTGGAGGGTCAGTAGTTTCTGTGCTACTTGTGGCCTTCTTCTGTCTTTGACAATGAACTTGCAGACAAGACAAAGATCAAAATCAAGAACTTTGCCTATGACTAATTATTAAAAACATAAAGATGACCTGAATGCAAGTGTAAGAGGCTAGAATTGGTTTCTACATTACATGTGTGTTGTGTAATGTTATGATTGAAAAGAGCCATTAAGGATCTACAGTATATGTCAACAGATCTAGTCATCAAGGCAATACTGTACTTAGCGTTTGATCAGAGCATTCTAAATTTTCATGATTATGACAGGGGGATAATGCTACAGAAGCTGCAGCTAGTTGTATATTAAGAGGAGGTATCCAACCCCAAAATATTAAATGTATTCTCATGCTTCTATCACTTTTTAGAACCAAATTTCTCCAAAGGTGTTTAAGGTGAGGTCTCAACAGGATAAATAGTCAAGCAGAGTTTATACTAAAATTAATATTACATTCTCTTTTTCCCCCACAAGACAACATTGGTGTTTGTAAAGGAGGCTGAAATATTCCTAACTAATTTATGAGAAGAAGACTGTTCAAAGCTGTTGTGGAGAGGGAAATGTAGTAGATCTTTTCATCTACGTTAAAAGTTTACATTAGAGTTCCGCATATCTTTTCTGCCTAAAACTGATTATTTTAAGGAAATGGAGCAAAATCTGTGATTAAATGGATACATAAATGAAACAATAACGAGATTACATCCAGGTCTCCTGAGGTATCAAAGATCTGCCCTATGGCCAGAATTTAAAGAACGCTAGCTTCAGAACATTGTTACTACAGGAAGATCAATTCATACCAAACGCTATGAGCCAGAAAGCATAAACTACATGTGCAGTATACTGTCCCTATCAGGAATAGGTAGATCATTTTATACTTTAATTAAATCAGGGGCAATTCAAAGACCTAAAACATGTCTTCTCCCATCAGTTGTAATTAATTTCACAAAACAGTCTGCCTAATACTGTTTATCTATTTTGTTGACTTCAGGCAATAGTATTATTTTGGAATAGAGCCACCACATGCTGCTTTATCCTATTATGGCTAAATGTAATGCTCACCCTTTGCATCTATATGAAAAAAAGAGAATGAAACATTTGGATTATCAGTGTTTCCAGATTACAGACCTTAATATTAGTAAAAAAAACTTACTCTTTAGCACTGCTTCATACATCAATTTAACCCTCTGAAACAAATCGGGATCCAAAACGTAATCCCCTCCAAGGATGGCATCGGCCACCAAGTTTCCCTTAAATTTCTTCCCCAAAAGTAGTATGGGGAAAAAATCAAGGGCAGCAAGTTTGTCAAGCTGAAATAAAAACTTTAGATTAAAAAACATGCATAGAATACAATAAATTGACTTAAATATTAATTTCATTTCATTTCAATTTTATGGTCATTGAAAAAAAACTCTTAAAATGTGCCACTTATATGTAGGCATGGGCTGCATACCGGTTTCAAGGTATACCGAGGTTTAAAAGAGTTTCAAAACCACAAAAAAAATTATGTGATACAGTTTCTAAGGTATGAGCTGTGTTTGCATAAAAATAGATAGTTAAATCATGTAATTCAATGTTTGATGTTTATGTCTAATATATATATATATTTTTTTAAAGAATATTGTAATTTTAAGGCTTTATTTTGACCTGACACACATGTTAGGGTTCAAACTGAAATTTATGGTGTCCAGTCGAAAAGTTGTTTTTTGCACATGCATACATTTGAAGGTAACACATTTTAGTGTTGTAATAGCAATAACGTGAAACCGTGGTATTCGTTGAGCAAGGTTATTATACCACCAAAAACTCATACCGGCCCATGCCTACTTATGTCAAGAAATTAATTACTACTGGTTTATAACTAAATATTCCCCAAAATGCTATCACTGTGATATTTATTTCTGCTTCATCAGCCATGTTTTCATCAATGTATTTTTTCCAGGGGGGTGACGGGATTCCCGTTGCGGGAATTTATTCACTCAAAACCAGTTGATGGAAACAGATCTGATTCATATTTTCTTTTTTTGCCACATTTCAAAAGTTCACTTGACAGCTGCATGGAAACATGCCAATTGACCGTTTAACTTTACTACGTTTACTGAGTTGACCTCATGAATCACCCTATTTGTATTCTTAGCCCTGAACTAAACTTACCATCACATGGCAGCTATTAAGTACAACTGTCCTGTTGTTGTTTTTCTTGATTGACTTCTTCCATTCAGCCTTCTTATTTTGAAAGTTGCATCTCTTCGTTGCAACTTTTGTTTTGTACGGCTGGAGTTGTTTGCAGAGTGGGCATGTCTTGAATGCAACACTTATCAGGGTGTTGCACCCGGGGCACAATTTCTGTGTGTTTCCCGGCATCTCTAAACAGAAGAAAAAAAGTAATACAACATATTTTTGTACCATATGATCCAGTAAAAAGGGGTCAAATTGTTACGTTACATATCATTATAACATAAATGAACTTTTTAAAACTAGGTTGTTACTTTAAAGTCTAGCCACATGGGCAGGTCTCATTAGCTCAAGCTCCAATCATTCTGTGGCAGGTACGGCTGCTACATAAAATGCATGTTCAATACATAAATAAATGTAGTAATACGCACTCATATGCAAGCATGGTATTGGCACAAGTTGGTGCTACATGGAAAGACTAACCTGATAAGTCAACGTTTCACTATACGATTTTGAATTAACTGTAGTCTGATTAAAAGTATTTTAAAATGTAAGTTAGCCTAATTACAACTATGCCAATAGACAAATACAACCAATTTTCATTGGTTAATGGAAAAGTGTTTTAAAGCTTGACGTTTTGCACAAAATCTGAGTTATATTTGACATAAGAATACAAACTGTATTTAGTGATTACATTTTATGGAAAATATATTTCCATAATTATTTACTAAACCTAGTCTGTGGGGTAAAACGACCCCAGCAGGCATCACTGATAGTAAGCATGTACATCAGGTCCTTTCTTATTCCATCATGTAGTTTCTCAGGTTAGATACATTTTCAAATAAGTAAATAAATAAGTTATTTCGGCTTAGTGCTTGTCACATATGTAATGTGTTGAAAAACAAGGGTAAAAACAGGGGTCACGCAGGGATGAATGCATAAAATTACAATGCTACATCATCTGGAACGATGAATGATGCATGCGTTTTAAATTACTTTTTAACTTCTGTTACTATAATATTTCGTCTTTTCAGCTAAACATTTCAAATTGACGTCGCTGTGTCTATATTCAAGCATTTCTGCAGATTAAGAATTCACCAACAACTGATAAGTTTGACCTAAGTGTGATTTTCAGTTACAAAGATTATCCTTAAACTGGACATTAGTAACTTAGGTATCGCGCGCGCGCGCGCGCACACAGAATCGCGTGTCACGCTCGTGAATTCAGTTCACTGAAGACTCGCTCTGAACGGCTCATTTGAATCAGTGGTTCATACATCGTAAATGAATCATTTGGTGTGATTTGCGAACCGATTTACCCGGTTCATTAAAAATAACAATTTCTTTCATGAGGGGCACATCGTGATTTCTTTATTTCAAAATAAGGAGTAACGATATGCTTTATGTAATATAGCGGAGTAAAAAGATAAAAACGTCATTACTGTCCACCACTGCGAACAATAAACTGAATTATAAATCGATCTATTTATATTTTCAAAGGTCACCAACAGCTTTATTTAGCTAACCGGATAACAAGCCACCTAGCTACTAACTCTACCGCAGAATACGTAGCGTTAATTGTAAAAAAAAAACTTTAATTGTCGGCGGTGGCTAACGCTAGCTAAATTACTCAGGCATTAGCTTAACTTAACTGTCCTACTGGCGTCACGAGCAGTCACATGATTCTAACGTTACACTTTAGTTACCATTAGAGCAAACATGTTTCAGTAAAACAACTTAACGATTTACAATTTCAATAAACTAGCGCCGACAGCATTACTATAATGTGATATACTGTACATACCTCTGACTGTCAATCGTGTTGTATGTCGAGTCAACCGTCTTCGATGTGTCACACAGAGGTCTTCCCTTTAGCGCCCCCAGTGGACTTTCGTGTCTGAAAACTGTAGAAATATGTACCTGCTAGAACGTATTTAGTGGCGCTGCAAAAAGTGTGCAGAGGTACGTCTTACCCATGAGACCAGGTTGTAAATATCACAAAATAAACAGTTATATTAACTTCTATTAAAATCTTTCAAATGATTTTCAGAGAAACATCCGACAGTTAATTTCTCTCAAATTCACTTATTTTTCATTAAATACATTTAAATAATATAAGTATATAATTCAGAAATTTTATTTTTTATATCAACTTAATATTTGTGGTCAATTCTTATAGAAGTATTTGAGTTACTCATATTAACTTCATTTATACGTACAATTACACTATTTAAACAGTATATTTCATTGATTTCACAGCTTAAAAATGTTCTAAAGTTTTTTAGTATAAATTGTTTCACGTAAAATCGCGGTTACATCTATAGGAGTGTGGTAAAGTGTTGACAAAAATATACCAAATTTTTTATTTGAAAAGTCAACATCGCCCTCTGTTGGTCATAATGCGGAACACTTTAACCTTAGAAAAATATTTTGTCATCCAACCACATTGTGCAGGAACCAGTCATTTTATTTTAAGCTTTCTAGTTTACAGATTTCATCAATATGATGAATGCGCTCAGATGGATTCTTTCTGAAATAATGAACCATTTTATTCATGTTAAAATTCATAATGTCTTAGTGTTCGATAAGCAGCACTTTTCATGTTGTGAACATATATGTATAATGCTTGAATCTAAGTAGGTATTATTATAATGATAATAGAAAACCGAAATGTTACGCAATGTGACGATTAACGTTATAACTGCATGAATAAAAAGAGGGATTTTAACGAAATACATGCGAAATGGTGAACAATTTCTCACATGTTATAAAAGCTTAATAAATGTATTTATTCTTAATTTATTTGACTCGAAAGCAGATTCGTTGTTATCTTGATTTTGTTTGCAATATATGCTGTCTGGACACTTATGTTGTGTTTCTTATATCTGCTAACTATTTGGCAGGTATTTCGTTAGAATCCCTATTTTAATTCATGCGGTTATATTTGCTTTATAATGCATTTGTAAATTACTTATTAATCATTAATCAAAATATATTTAGAAAAGTAACGTGAAAAAGGTCCATAAAAATGTAGGGAAACACTTATCAGCTTCAAAACAATAATTTCTTTAATTGGAATTAAAAAACAGAAACGCGCGATTGTATGTTATTATCACACATGATGTGGATTAGATATTTGGTCTCAGAAAAATTGTGTTCTTTGAGGAAAATGAACAAGTGTTCTCAGGGACAAGAATGTCATTTAGATTTTTGTTCAGTCATTGAAAATATCTAAGAACTTGAACTCTATTTTATCTAATCTAAAATCGAGACATTATAAGAGTTTTAAACGGTCAATGATTCAAAAGGACCAAAGATCATTTTTTTACAATATAATATGTTTTATTTTAGTAGCTTTCAGTATGATTGTTTATTTTAGTATTATAGCTAATAGCTAGATTACAAGATTAATTTAAAAAAATAAGATGTTTAATTCACTAAATAATAAAACATACTGTTGCAATACAAGGAAAACAAAAGCTTTTGTTTTAAAAAGAAAATGTCACATTTAAGTAGTTTATTTCATATTATTAGAGGAACGTATCATCTTTTGTGAATGTATATGCTATGCATGCTTACCTCTTCTGTTACTTGAACCTCTCAAACACAACATCTATCCTTTCATCTACAGGTCACAATAAGCACCAACCCACATCAATATGAGATTGGCAGAAACTGCGTGTGATACGCCATCTTTAAAGACAACTACATAATCTGTGGCAAAAGGAAGATGGTTTCAGAACACATCCGGAGAAAGTGGGTGAGAATGATTTCTTCCTTTGTGGGACGGCAACACAAGACGTTGTTGGATCTCAGAGGGCAGGGATCGGGCGGGTACAAGTGGTGCTTTTGTAGGCCAAGAGCAGAGATTTGAACTGGATGCGAGCGACTATTGGGAGTCAGTGCAACCTAATGAAGAGAGGAGTGACGTGCGCTCTCTTCGGCTCGTTGAAGACCGCTGCATTCTGGATCATGAGGAGGTCTGGTTGTACAAGCTGGAAGTCCAGCCAGGAACGCATTGCAATAGACAGGAGATAGATATGATATGATATGAAAAGGAAGATTGGATATAGGTCTGTAGTAGCTCTCTAGGGTCGTGTTGGGTTTTTTCTTACAACAGCCACCTTATACACTTTAGGCACATGTCCTATTGTCAGAGATGAGTTAATAATGCTGAGGAGAGGATTAGTGATTTCTGGGAGCATCTCCTTCAGTAGATTTGTAGGTATAGGGTCTAGCATGCATGTTGTTGATTAAGATGATCTAATGAGTTTAGAGACCTGACTGTGTGTGTGTGTGACGCTAGGGTTTTATAGACTGAAAGGTTCTTTTGTTAACAACAAGAGATGTTTTTTATATTCTGAGCTTCATCTCTTTGTGAGTAAAGTAACATTTATTTAAAACATGGTGTAGTGACTGGATCAGTGTGAGAAAAGCCATTCAACCTCTCATTCCCTTTTGTGTCGGTCTCAAGATAACATGTTCAAAGAACAAAGCAAACCTGGCTCCATAGGGTCTGGTTTTGCATTTTGAACTCGCACCGATAGTGTGATAACCATTTGGTTCCTCTGTAGGACATTTACGACTCCTTAGCTTCAAAGCCTTGGTGATGATTATCTGTATCATCTCTAAGGCAACATCTGAGGCTAACCAGAGAAACTTCTCTGACAATAGGAACATATGTGCTTAAACTGTCCTTTTTGTATAAATGTAACTAAATGTCTGGTTATATGTTGGCAATCATGCCATCTTAAATAGTCTGTAACTCTTAGATATTCAACTTTAATTCAGGCGTGGTTTGTATTAATACATCCGAAAGAATCATAACTTGATACGCTTCAAACCTGTCCATTTTTGATATCCAAATGTTTCTCTTTACAATTCCTCATTGTTGATACATATTGTGTGACCATAGAACACATTACAATCATTATGTTATAATTTGGATTTGTATCTTGTAAAGTTACCTACAGGTCATAAGATGGAAATTAGCTGTTGAGTGAACAAAGAATCTCTTTCCCCACTCAATTTTGATTGGCCGACTCAAACTCTGAGGGCATGCCCTTCATGAAGTTAAATGTCGACCAGGACACAGTTTCTTCGCCTTTTCTCCTTGGCTCTTCTCCTTGGGTCTTCTCCTTGGCTCTTCCTGAATCGTTGGACCTTGCCTCTCACCTCCCCCTTCCGGGGGGGTGAGGTAATTCTTCCCTAACTGGAGAAGGAACAATGGACTCTGCTGCCACGCACACCTCGACGAGCCATGCGGCCGGTCATGAGGGCCGAGGCCCGCAACTTTCAACAAGGACGCAACTTCCAGAGGCCCGCAACTTTCAACGAGGCCCGCAACTTTCAGCAGGACCGCATTCTGAAATCATCTGAACATTTCCATCACTCCAAGCGCATACGAGTACATCCAGCACAGAGCTTTGCAAGTATTCCGTTTCTATAGAATAGCTGCGTTAAGTCTGTGCCTCTTTGTTAAAGATGATTTTAATGATGTTCAGAAATCGTTGCCATGCTCTCTCTCTCTCTCTCTCTCTCTCTCTCTCTCTCTCTCTCTCTCTCTCTCTCTGCGCTTCCTAGCGCAATTGTGTTTTATGTTTTTGTTTGTTCTCATTTTTGTTTACCATGTAGAGTAGAGTTTAATAAAAACCCATAAAGGCATTTGTGATGGGTTCTCTTTGTTCACGCTCACAAACTTGGTCACTTAAACTGTGTTTCGATCTATGCTACCTCTGCTCTTAATTCTGTTTGGTAAAGTCACGTTACTTATAGTCATGAGATAACGTTAGTGTATAAAATCATTGATGTATTTGCTGGACTAATACATATGGGATTTGTATCACTATACTGCTAATCAGAATTGTAAATATGTATGTATAATGACGATTATTATACATATTTGCCTTTGAGCTAAACTAATTCCTTGACTGAAATTGATGTTTTAAATAACTCATTTCATATATGTTTGATCTTGATAGATCTGGTGGAGAATCATTTGGAGAGTTAAACTCATCCTTATTTTAACATGCAGCTAAAATCACTACATAAATTGGTGGAGGGAATGCGGGCACAGTTTTAAACCTTGTTTTGTGAGCAGAACTCAGTGACTATTCATGTGTGTTTTTACGTGTGTTTATTGAAACCGAATACTCTTTTAAATGGCACTTTGATATGTATGAATGAAGGTGTGGACCCGCCCACCTATCCTTGGAAGACTCTTGAGCTTCTCACAGAGAAAACCTCAGCGTCTGTCAAAGATTTAGTGACAATATAAAGACGAAGAAATCTCTTTATAACGCACTATATTATTATTTTACCGCCTACATTGAGCGAAGAAATCCTCTTTTAGCGCGAAGAAGACAGAGTGAGCGATGTTCCTCCCTCGTCTTACCTAAAGGCCTTATTGTTAATGCATAGCTAGGTGTAACTGATGTGTATTCCAGTGCAAATTAACTAAGCTATTGCGCTCCCTGGGGTGAACAATCAGTGTAGCTGACTGATAATGTTTCTCCCATTCGCTTAACCCAGCGGATTTTATTAGTAAATAACTCCGGGTCAGTTTTACTATTTAAAGGGGGGTTTAACAAAAATCTTGATCAAGTTGTGTTTTTGTTTTATGTTACGGTCGGCGAAGAAATCCCGACCAAGTACACAAATAACTTTCAGGACGGCGAAGAAATCCCGTTAGTCAGTTATAGTGTAGTTTTGTGTGTTTATTGTTCGTGTAGGTTGGAAAGCCATGTACCCGTGTTCAGAAAACTGACACATTAGACACGCGATGAAATTACACTCGTCGCCATAGAAATTGCGCGTAAACGTAAGTTTAATTCCACACAGAATTGTGGAACCGGAAGTTCGGCAGAAGACATATAACCTTCTACTAACACTAGAGGTCAGTTTGTCTTAAAGTGTCTTAACACTTCTCCTGTCTCATCTCTGCAGGACTTTCCCATTTTGTTTGGGCAACGCTTTGTGTGCAGTCTCAGCCAGTCTCTTCTTTTGTTTTATTTTACCGTTTACTGTATGAGAATATTTATTATTTGTTATTATATACAAACTATAATGATAATTAATATTATTCCATTATTGTTTTGATGGTTTGATTTTTCTTTATTTGAATCAGGGTTTCTTACATTCTGTTCCTGGCAGTTAGAATTGTATTTGATAATACTTAAATTTTAATTAAACCAACTTAATTGAATTTAAACTTTGATCAAAATAATCAGATTGCAATCTTTAAGGTGTTAGGATTAACTCCCAATTGCCTTATTTTCTTTATTTCAGTTATTCATTTAATGATTTTACTGACTTTTCTAAGACTCCATAGCGCCCTCTACCTATGGGCCCTATCGTAGACCTTAGTGTGGAGCCAGTTCACCCCCGCACGAAGAAACCCTCCTTCTCTATCCTAACCTCTCTTTCTCTTGACTCATCTGACTTTTATTCTTCTTATCACCAGAGACTGAACCTGTCTGAACATCAGTAAAATTTTTGGTAAATATGTTGATGAATCGAATAGCCTAAGTCATAGAATGACCTCATAGGTAACACTCTTTAGCAACATTATTCATTATTTTCCTGTGTTTCACCCACACAATTATCCACCCCCGCCTTCACGGCTAGGATAATAAGCGTTTAGTTTGCGTCACTAACTGACAAACTCAGTTAAGCATTCAACACATAGCCCACATTTTTATCTCAGTAGATCTGTACGGACTTGCATCTTGCTGTTGTGCCTTTCTCTCTCCCCTGTGTCTCAATGTGTCCAGAAGATCCAATCCTGTCACCTGCCAGTCTAGCTAGAGACCAGGCAAAGCGCTGCAATGGACTCCTGCCTGGGACCAGCATCGGCACATGGCAACTGCGCTGAGAGCAGTTGGTCGGACGACCTAATCCGGCGAAGGGACCACGATCTGAACCAGAGCTACAACTACAGAGAGCCAACAAACTCATCTGAAGTGCACAGCCAGGATCATCGGTGACCACGCCCACGACCAGATCGTCCTACTAGAGCCAGAACGAAGGAAGCCGGGAGGAGCCAGAAGCACGTGCAGAACCGCCTAGACCAGCTGGACCTGCATACGACAGTGGATGAAGAAGACCAGGAGCTACAGGAGGAGATGAAAAGCTACATGAGTCCTTTGCAACACAGACTGAGCAAAGAGAGCTATTGGAGCAGATGCCAGAGAGGAGCTGGTAGGAAAACTCCAACAAGCAAAAGCTCTCTATAATGGCCCCGGCAGACAGCAACACAATGCCACGGCCAAGGCCTATAAAGGCCCTCTGCAAGCAGTCCTTGCTGAAGTCCAAGCCATGACTCAGCAATGGAATCTAAATGAACTGAACTTCACTTGCAGACTACGATGTGAACAGACCGGAGAATGCAACAGATTCTCTCCTGTCGAGTCCCCCAGCTAAAAGCCCAAAGCTGCGAAAAGGGGGGGGGGTGAAACCCCACTGTTCACACCTTACTAGCCAGCAAACACATAGGGGTGGGGCAGGAGCCATCCAGAAGAACCTGCAGACACACACGCTGCATGGCCCCACAGACCCCAGCAAGCTGGCCAGAAAAATGACAGCTGTCACCACTAAATGCTGTCACCCTGAACACTGCAGGAGGCCACAACAAATGGCTACCTGCATAACATTGACTCTCAGGCATTAACACTGCCAAGTGTGACCACAAGAGACCGGTCAACTGATTAGGATCACCTCCAGCCAAGAGGACCACAGCATCCTATGCCAGCAGTCGGAAACTGTCAAAGCGGATTACAGCAACTACAACACATCTGCTACAGCCAGCATCCGAGCCTTCGTCAGACGACAGAACAGGCCGAAAGGGAAGAAGACTTCAAAGCAAAACTCTTCTCCCTCAGAAATCCGCATCACACTTTGAGTCAAAACCTAAGCGCTACAGCCTTTTTCCGCCACGATCACCTGATGTCTGCGGAACTCAGCCCATAAGGCCTACAGAGAACATAGCGCCGCCTCCATAAAGACTGTGTAAATCCTGCCTATCTCTGATCATCACAAAGAACTGACTATGTAGGGTGCACCACAGTAGCAGATCTTCAACAGAGACTCAGCAGATGTTACAGCCTGCCGGGAACAGCCAAGCACCAGACAGGAGGCCCTGAGACAACACAGTGTCACCACTTTCGTCGAAGTCGGAAGACGACGCCCCGTGGAAACCCAGATAGCAACCTAGGAGCTATTGACCTGTTCCGGCCCAACAGTCATCGAGGAATTCATCTCAACACCATGGATGACACCTGTACAAAGAGCAAAAGAACCGTGTAACTGCATCTGAGACAGCAGAGATCCTGGGGACATCAAAGGAGCTGATTCTACAAGAAACCTCAACAGGAGGATTTAAATCCAAATCAGACTCTTTCTCACCACGAGTGGCTTTTGAAACAAACAACCCTCTTGAATGCCCCTTTTCTGAGAAAAAATTCCAGATCTCTGTAACCTGCTGGTCGACCACAGAGACATTCTACTACAAGATGAGCATATATGGGCAGATATCTCAGACATCAGCTTTACACTGTTCACACGCTCTCCACAACAACACCAGCTTCAGACATTTCTTCTTCCCTCAAGTGCGCACAGTATCCATTGGACTCATGCCTGTCAACCACAGCAACGACCTAGGACACCTGTGCTCTGAACTTGAAAGGGAATAACCAATGCTGAACATGCTACTTCCTGGTTCTCGCAAATCTCACAGCCCCATGGGGGGCCCTCTCAAGTGCGAGAACCTTCTACTAGACCTACAAGAACAGCCCAGAGCTTTGACCTCTGGTAAATAAATGAGACTGTTGTAACTGCATTCACCAAAAGGGGTCACTGTTCAGCTCAACACACAGTGTGACCAAGCCTTCAACCACACATATTCAATGGAATACGTGGAGCATGGCCCACTCTGGAAGCCACACCCCCTTTTTACCGAATAAGTCATCTTTTTGCAGCGTGCATACTGTACAAGTGAGTACACTTTCCAAAGATTTTGAACAATGTCTTTATGAAGAGCATGACAGCGGATTACCACTCCAAGGAGATGGACCACGCCCTGCCATCAACTGCCAGTGCTAGAGCTGCTCGTCACAAAAGACAATGATGCAGAACTAATGTCAACTATGTGGCCCCCATCACAGAACCACATGACATTACATCCCAAGCTAGCTGCATCCTGGGCTACACAGGACACAACCTACAAGGTTCGTGAAATGTTAAAAGAACTGCCCACTCATGTAAATGAGCGCTCAAGACGATGCCATGTACACACCAAATGGCACCTGCGCTTCACCACATGCCTGATTGACCCTTGCTGAACGGAGTTCCATCTGAATGTTGGACTTGCCAAACACTGCCTTAACACTGGTCTACACTGACAGCGTGACCAGAACGATAGGGGAGGTAAGCCAAGCACCAGCAAAACATGGCTCTTACCACAGCCTGAGTTCAGACAGCACCACCACAACATCGCCAGGGCCAGCAATGAGACCCCAACCTTGTCCTACACCGCTCACCAGTACTTCAATGAAAGACCCCGGAGTGTGACACCAGCCTTTGCCCAGCAATCACTGCAGAACACCTGAAGGCCAGAGAGCATGCTGCACCCGGCAAGATTCACAAGAGGAAAGTGATGTGAGTAACAAGATTTGGTATCATAACTTTGCCCAGCTACGTGAGACGTGGGGGGGGGTAGTTAGACAACACCCCTCCTCATGACACAGGACTACAGGCATTTGCATGGAAGCCAATCATGCCATCCCACCTGCTGTTTCATCAAGGACTGCTGCTGTGCATCTCCGTGGAGACAGGAAACACCCTAACCAACCTGTTGCAAGAACCAGCAAACAGGTGCAGGGGTGCTCTCCCTTGATGTCTAAGCAGGATCGAAAAGATGAAAGGTACCCAATTAAAGACAATGCCTGACCACTCGGGAGCATTCTCTGCCTGTATGTCGAGATCCTGTGGACCAATAGGAACCTCCAGTGATCCCGCCATCATGATCCAACTATCCATCGTCAGCTGAAGTTTACATTCGCACTTCGTCTTCCGAAAGGGGGGATATGTAGTGACTGGATCAGTGTGAGAAAAGCCATTCAACCTCTCATTCCCTTTTGTGTCGGTCTCAAGATAACATGTTCAAAGAACAAAGCAAACCTGGCTCCATAGGGTCTGGTTTTGCATTTTGAACTCGCACCGATAGTGTGATAACCATTTGGTTCCTCTGTAGGACATTTACGACTCCTTAGCTTCAAAGCCTTGGTGATGATTATCTGTATCATCTCTAAGGCAACATCTGAGGCTAACCAGAGAAACTTCTCTGACAATAGGAACATATGTGCTTAAACTGTCCTTTTTGTATAAATGTAACTAAATGTCTGGTTATATGTTGGCAATCATGCCATCTTAAATAGTCTGTAACTCTTAGATATTCAACTTTAATTCAGGCGTGGTTTGTATTAATACATCCGAAAGAATCATAACTTGATACGCTTCAAACCTGTCCATTTTTGATATCCAAATGTTTCTCTTTACAATTCCTCATTGTTGATACATATTGTGTGACCATAGAACACATTACAATCATTATGTTATAATTTGGATTTGTATCTTGTAAAGTTACCTACAGGTCATAAGATGGAAATTAGCTGTTGAGTGAACAAAGAATCTCTTTCCCCACTCAATTTTGATTGGCCGACTCAAACTCTGAGGGCATGCCCTTCATGAAGTTAAATGTCGACCAGGACACAGTTTCTTCGCCTTTTCTCCTTGGCTCTTCTCCTTGGGTCTTCTCCTTGGCTCTTCCTGAATCGTTGGACCTTGCCTCTCACCTCCCCCTTCCGGGGGGGTGAGGTAATTCTTCCCTAACTGGAGAAGGAACAATGGACTCTGCTGCCACGCACACCTCGACGAGCCATGCGGCCGGTCATGAGGGCCGAGGCCCGCAACTTTCAACAAGGACGCAACTTCCAGAGGCCCGCAACTTTCAACGAGGCCCGCAACTTTCAGCAGGACCGCATTCTGAAATCATCTGAACATTTCCATCACTCCAAGCGCATACGAGTACATCCAGCACAGAGCTTTGCAAGTATTCCGTTTCTATAGAATAGCTGCGTTAAGTCTGTGCCTCTTTGTTAAAGATGATTTTAATGATGTTCAGAAATCGTTGCCATGCTCTCTCTCTCTCTCTCTCTCTCTCTCTCTCTCTCTCTCTCTCTCTCTCTCTGCGCTTCCTAGCGCAATTGTGTTTTATGTTTTTGTTTGTTCTCATTTTTGTTTACCATGTAGAGTAGAGTTTAATAAAAACCCATAAAGGCATTTGTGATGGGTTCTCTTTGTTCACGCTCACAAACTTGGTCACTTAAACTGTGTTTCGATCTATGCTACCTCTGCTCTTAATTCTGTTTGGTAAAGTCACGTTACTTATAGTCATGAGATAACGTTAGTGTATAAAATCATTGATGTATTTGCTGGACTAATACATATGGGATTTGTATCACTATACTGCTAATCAGAATTGTAAATATGTATGTATAATGACGATTATTATACATATTTGCCTTTGAGCTAAACTAATTCCTTGACTGAAATTGATGTTTTAAATAACTCATTTCATATATGTTTGATCTTGATAGATCTGGTGGAGAATCATTTGGAGAGTTAAACTCATCCTTATTTTAACATGCAGCTAAAATCACTACAATGGTTTGAAATGATCATCAGGAGAATAATGTTTATATTAAAGGCGCAGTTTGTAAAATCCTCAGCTAGAGGGCGTAAATTCAAAACAGATATGTTCAAAACAACAACAAAGGCAAAGCGTTGAATAATGGGGACTTTCGTCTTTAACTCCTCCACTAATAATCAATCAGACGTGAATGAGAGATCATGTTTATGGATGATGTAAAGTAATAAAGTTTTGTAAATGTTGCCTTGGATGATATTATTTTATTTCATTATATGAATTAGACGCATTAGACGCAATTCATACAATAATTGTATTACTATCTGTCTAAAAGCGATTACTGTTTGTTCAGTAAATGTGTACATGACACTCGTGACAAAAGACATTTAAACATTAAAACTAAGCTTGTTGATCGCTATAATGAGCATCAGTTTTCGGTCAGTAAAGGAATCTAAACACAGACAAACACTCACTGCATGTTTTCTTGAGTTTTATGGCCCTTCTGCTCAAAGGGAAAGTTCATCCAAAAATGAAAGTTCTGTCTTCCAGAAGGTCAGTAAATGATCACAGAATATTCATTTTTGAGTGACCTGTCTCTTTTAGATTCATGTGAGTAGAGCACATTAGCTCATCCTTAAGATGTTTTTTCTTTTGATAGTTTTCTGGAAACAGTAATGTGTCATGAAACTCTTTGGACAAACCCAATTGCAAGGCAGACAGGTAGGACGACAGGAGGTGAAGGGGTTAACAGATTTATTATACAATAAACAAGACAAAAGGACAAAACAAAACCCAGGAGGGGGAAAACAATACAGGATAAAATAATAAAGTTAACAAAGACACTGACTGACTAAACTAGAAAACAAACACTTGAAACAAACACTAAACTACACTTAATAAGACACGGGGCAACAGGAACAAGGTACAGCAAACAATGAACAACAGGAACAAGGCAAGACTGCAACATCAACAAGGTATACATCTACAACGCCCAGGTAACAGATACAATGAACGCGCACAAGACAATGAAACATGAGGACTCTTTATAGGGAGGGTAATCAACACAAACTAGGAAACAGGAGGGTACGAACGATGACGCGACTCGGGGAGAGTATGGAAGGCCACAAAGGTCAAACACATCTCTCCCCACATGAAACAAAGGATTCTGTATGATTCAACCTCTAAACCAAGAAATACCTGACTAAGGAGAGGTAAAACCATGACAGTAATGTGTGTGTGTGTGGTGACCTCACAAAAGTGAAAGAAAGAAGTTCATGTGAATCAGTTAGTGATCATATGCACTCCTTGAATCTCCTGATCTATATAACTGAATGTGGCCTCTCCATCCCAGAACTATTTTCTTCGTTTACTGTTATAAAGTCTGACTTTCTGAATTAAATTTGAAGCGTTGTGTAGAAATAGTGAACGCTAACAATGGATTTCACTTCAGGCCAATGTTCCCTCTCATTTCTTACAGCACTGAGCAATTTTTTGTGTGAGCGCAAATTTTAAAGGTGTGAGCAACCTGAGCAAACATCTGAACACATGTTAACACACATTCTACAAAAGAGGTGCATGTTAATAGGCTATAGTTTGGTAGATTGCTTACCCCCTACTGTATATTAATAGTCCCTTCCCTTCTGTTAACAAAATTCAGTGTAGCTTATAATAATATGACAGTATAGTATTTTCAACCAGAGGCATTTTATTAAAGCACATTTCATTTAAACCATAAACAAACAACATAGTGCTTCCTCAGTCCTTTCTTAAATTTGCAGGTCTGTGAAGATTAGAACCTCTCCCAAAACAGCATCTAAAAACAAAGATGCACAATAATAATAAAAACAGTCTAGTTTTACTTCAATTATTGTTCAACTTCTTATAGTTAGTTGCCTAACATCTAAGCAAAATTATAAGCTTTATTGAGCTAATTAATAACTATTGACACATAATATTTAGAGTTCTATTGAAATTGCTATCTCAGTAAATATTAAAATACTGTCCAAGTGCATTTTACAATGTATTATTAATATACTGTTATACCTCTTTAGTCCTTTCTTGACTGGCTGTGCAGGTCTGTGGAGATTAGAACCTCTCCTAAAACAGCATCTAAAAACAAAGCAACATATTGATAAAAACAGTATAGGGTCTAGTTTTACTTCAGTGATTAAAGATCTTGTTATCTTAACCGAACACACAGGCAGCATTTAAGGCTTTAATCAGCTAATGAATATCTGCTTCATACTGTCCATGTCCAAGTCAAACACTTTAGGTGACTTTTATAATGTATTTTTATTTCTTTGTGTATTTATTTATTAATAAAGAAACGTACCTTAAGACCATTCCCGTCTGTCCTTGTCTCCTTTCCAGTGAATGTAGACCTTGTCCAGATTTATAGGCCTTCTGCTTGTGTAGTCCGGATTCTCATGAGCTGATCCAAGTGGGCGGTCTACAGGCGGTTGCGTGAATTTGTCTTTATACAATTCATGAGACTGAATCCGTGTTCACAGTCTGCACTAGACACTTAGAATGTCCCGCAAATGTCAATCAACTGTGCGAGCTCAGTGAAATCCTGACTTTTTAGTGTCCAGGATACAATCTCGCCAAATGTCTTTCGTTGTTCCTTGACGCTGAACTTGAAATCCTTGTAGGCCTACTGCTGACAAATACGTGGCTGAATATGTCGGACAATTTAACCGACTTACCAGGACCATCACTTGTGTCTGTATGAACTATTTCATTCAGCCATTCTTCTCTGAAAGTCAAACAAACTTTTTTGGGATGTTGCAGAGGTGACGTTTCTTCTTTTATTTTGCCATTGCTGTGTTCCGAGTGGATGGCGCCATCTGCGTGGTCTCAAACTACACTGCGCGGGAGTCTTAAAGGGAACATTGCTTCAGGCCTAAATGTTTTGAATCCGTCATAGCAGATTTCAGGAATCACTATTGTATTTCATTCTGGTGCATTTGACAGACGCTTTCATCCCAAATTTGTTTGTTTAGTGTGATCAGCTCTGATTTAAAATGATGATTTAGATTGACTGATGATCTGTCTTACATCTTATCCCATACAAAAACAACGTTTAACAGAGGCAGAAGTGGTGCTGTAATGATGGAGTTTTATCTTTTGTTAATCACTGTCTGAATCAGTCAGTGAAGAGTTTTTTTCTGTATACAGTCCCTAAAGCACAGGTTTCATCAGCTGGCTATTTTCAATGCACATTTGTGATCCATATGAAATGCTATTCTTCCAGGTTCTATTATTTTTTTTCAGCAGGGCAACTACATAATGTAAAGAATATCTTGTGAAAGTATAAACTTTAGATTTTGATTTACTTTGACTAAGGCCACGTCAAAGACTTACAGTAAAACATATTGAAATAAATGGTTAAAATCAAACTCTGATGCTCGTCACTAATAACTAGATTTTTCACACACTGGGTCACACTCATGAGTGTAATTTGCGTCTATTAATGACATTGATAGTTACTGTAATAATTAACAATAAACATTTGTGCAGTTTTATCAAGCACCTGTTCTATACATTGCTGGCAGTCTCTCAGACTGACTTTCACAAGGCTAATGCTAATCAGCTCTCCCCATCAAATGCGCAATGCCAGCCGTATGATGTCTTGATGGTGTTTCTATGGAATTTCAAGGGAAACTAAAAAATCTTGGAGTCATCTTTGATGCCTCGCTAACATTTGAGCCTTTTATTCAGAACTCTGTTAAGACACCTTTTTCCACTTGAGAAATATTGGTCGTTTACGTCCTCTGCTGTCCTTCTCAGTTGCTGAAAGGTTAATAAATTGTTTTGTTTTCTAACGTATTGATTATTGTTATGCACTTCTTGCTGGATTATCTAAACCTAAATTAGCAAATTACAATATGTACGAAACTCTGCGGCTAGAATTCTGTCAGGAGAATCCAGTGATCATATTTCACCAGTTTAAGAGTCTTTACACTTGCTCCCTGTAAAATACCGTATTGATTTTAAAATCCTTTTGTTAACTTTTAAGGCATTGCATGACCTGGCCCCTCAACACCTGTCTGATCATTTAATTCATTACAAACCTTGTCAAAATCTATGGTCTCCTCAGGATGGTCTTTTATAGAAACAGCTCCGCTCCATGGGTGATAGAGCATTTTCTGCTTATGCTCATAAGATCTGGAACTCTCTTCCGATAAACATCAGGGAGGCAAACTCTCTAGCCACTTTCAAAACTTGTCTTAAAATATTTTATTTCACAACTGCTTTTATTTGACAGGATCTTTTGCTTTGTTTTTGTATTTTGTTGTGCTGCTTTATTAATGTGTGATGTATTATTTTGGTTCTTTGTTCAGCGCATTGAGAAGGAAACTTTTAATGGCGCTATATAAAATAAATGTATTATCATTATTAAAACCAAATTGTATTAAGCCGCTGACATCGTGCCTGACGAATGATTGACATGACAATCCCGCGGACTTGCACCAATAGACCAGAATTATTAATTTATTCCACCAACAGCACACACTGAACTGAACTGCTGTGTGAAGAGAAAACTTATGAGCACGCACAGCTCTCGTTCTTGAGTTGAGAGTCCAAAACAGTTTTCGGATCACAAGAATAATGATCTATCAATGTTTTGTTTTGAAGGAGAAAATATAATATAAATATATTGCTGGACTCGGACGAGACCAGAACATTTGTCGAGACCAATGACCAAGTCTGAGACAAGTCCGAGTGCAAATACCAACGAGTCCAAGACTATAAATAAATTCCAGTACTACAAAAGATCAGACACTAGTGAGTGTTTAAAGGTGTGTGTTTGATCTTCAGTATCATCTGATGGACATAAGAAGACGACACTATAGTGACATCATAGACACACAATCAACACAGACTGAAGACACAATAACACCTCACACTGATGAGACCTTTCTTATGAGCTGATGATGTATTTGAATAGATTTGATCACACCATCATTCCACATCTGGTTCCAGAAATGAATGATGACTTTCCACTTCACCCTTAGTAATCCCTCAAAATGTCTCCTCCCTTCAGGTAAAGAGGGAATTGGAGCGACTAAAGGGAGAGGCGGCTGGGCCCCAAACGTCTAAAAATAATCCACAAAGGAGCTCAGCTCTGCACGGATGATTCGCTTAAGTCTCCCCTCCTGAGTCTTCTTCTTAGTTTAATGGCAGATTACAACCATAATCAATTAGGTACATACCGCCACCCTCTCTATGCAACATGAGTCACATCTCACTGAATCTACTGGAGAAACTGTCTGAATCCTATAATATACCCCTGTATCCTGCAGATATTCCACCACAGCATCCTGTACATTCACATTCACTTTCAGGCATTTGGCAGACGCTTTTATCCAAAGCGACTTACATTGCTTTATCCTATACATGTTACATAGGTATTTGCAATCCCCTGGGATCGAACCCACAACCTTGCGTTGTTGACGCAATGCTCTTACCACTGAGCTACAGGAAAGCCGTACATCTTTTCTCCTGTTGTTCCGAAAAACACCCTCAAGGTTCCTTTTTCTTCCTGTCCGACTGATCTTTTGCTTTAATCTAATCCTATCTTCTCTATGTTCATTTTCTGTGATTTTACATTCATCAGATTTACTTTTACCACAGAAACACTGTGTGGTCAAACCTCGGTCTGGTTAAAACTGACTCCTCCCTTCTATTCCTTCATTCACACCATGTGCATTGATTCATTTATCTATACTATAATATTTCTTTCCACTATCATCCATGTCCCATCTGTCCTGACATTTCTTCATCATTTCTTTTATACTTATTGCCTCATAGCTTCTCCTTTAGCAAAGGGAATATTGATAACATTGCTCGAACTGGTTGATATTTTTGCTATTTTGTCTTCTTCCTCATTCTCTTTTATATTTACATGAGCAGAATCTCACTAATATAAGTATAACTTATATACTTATATTAGTAAGTATGTAAATTCTTACTAATATAAGTATATAAGTAAGAATTTATATACTCTCAGTTTTTGGAAACAACGCAACAGGGATATTACTAACATGAGTAGGAATGTTAAAACAGATTCTGTCCAATCTATATTCCTCTGATTTGGCTTTTGTTATCCATCCAAAGCCATTACCTTGAACAGAGTTATACTCCCATCATTCTTTAATAACACTATTGGGGTTTTCATCACCACACCCACGTCAGCAACACCAGTATGTGAGCATGAGTTTAACTCTACATGGATTGCCTTAGTTGGTGTTGATCTCATCGCACCAGAACAAATACACAAAGCTTTATTAATAACTCCATCTGTTTTCCTTCAATGTGTTTTCTGTACTCAAAGCATCCGTCATCTATTGTTGACCTCATTCCAGCCCTGTAAATATAAATCAATGATTATTATCTGCTCCCAGTCTTTCCCAACTAATGCTCTCATTCAGTTTATAACTTTCTTACATTTTGATTCCACCTTTTCCAGATGTACTTTCCATGAACTCTTTTGATTTAACAGCATACACAGATATTTAAAACAGTTGACTGTTTCCATGTCGGGACCATATAATACAAGTTGTGTTTGTCTATCCCTTTATTCCGGGTAAATAACACATGTCATGATTTACTTGGAGTCATCTTAAAGCCCCAATTATATGACCATTGTTCTTCTTTTCCTAATGCTTCCTTGATTTGACTCATCACACCCATGAGATCTCGTCCTCTTACCCAAATGGCCCGATCATCTGCATACGATGCTGACCCGACTCTTCTATCCAAATTCCCAATAATAAAATGAATTACAACATTAAACAGCACTGGACCTATTCCATTAATAAATTCCCTCATACACTTCTGATCCACTTTAACTCAAAATCTTCTTTCTGATAAAACATCTGAAACCCAATTACAGCACATACCTCTTATTTCAATCTTATTTAGTTTCATTCATAACCCTTCACTCCACTGATAAGCTTTTTCAAGATCAAAGATTATTAGTGTAATGAATTGTTTCATTTGAATTTTTGTGGAATGTCCTTTTCTGAAAGCACTCTGGTGCAAATAAACCTCTGTATTCAAGGAAATAATGAGATGTTCTCCATCCACTTGCACAGGTGGGATGTTAGGGCGATGGGTCTGTAGTTTCCAGCTGTTAGGATCCTCTCCAGATGTTTTAAAGATCTAAATCAACAACATGCATGCTAGACCCTATACCTACAAAACTACTGAAAGAAATGCTCCCAGAAATTATAGATCCTCTTCTTAGTATTATTAACTCATCTCTGACATTAGGACATGTGCCTAAAGCATTTAAGGTGGCTGTTATAAGGCCTCTTTTAAAAAAAACCAAACTCGACCCTAAAGAACTAGGGAATTACAGGCCTATATCGAATTTACCATTTATATCTAAAGTTCTGGAAAAAGTAGTTTCAACTCAATTATGCTCCTTCCTCCAAAGGAATGACATTAATGATGAATTCCAGTCTGGATTTCGAGCATGTCACAGTACAGAGACTGCTTTGATCAGAGTTACAAATGATCTGCTTTTAGCGTCTGACCGTGGCTGTATTTCGTTATTGGTGCTGCTAGACCTCAGTGCTGCATTTGACACCTTTGACCACAGCATACTTCTACATAGACTCGAAAATTACGTCGGCATTAACGGAATAGCATTGAAATGGATTAAGTCTTATTTATCTGACCGTTTTCAATTTGTAGCAATAAACAATGAGGTGTCCCGCAAATCACAAGTCCAGTACGGTGTACCACAGGGCTCAGTTTTGGGGCCTCTGCTCTTCGCATTATACATGCTACCTCTAGGAGATATAATAAAGCGACACGGAATTAGCTTTCACTGTTATGCTGATGATACTCAACTTTATATTTCCTCGAAGCCTCATGAAACCCAGCAGTTTCATCGAATAAAGGATTGCATAGTTGACTTAAAAATGTGGATGAGTAACAATTTTTTACTACTAAACTCGGACAAAACAGAAGTGTTACTTACTGGACCGAAAACCGCTATACGTAACAACCAAGAATACCGCTTAACGATTGATGGATGCTCCATAAAATCCTCGTCATCAGCTAAGAATCTTGGCGTTGTATTCGATAGTACTCTGTCATTTGAAAGCCATGTCGCCAACACCTGTAAAATTGCATTTTTCCATCTTAAGAATATATCTAAACTACGTCATATGCTGTCACTGTCAGATGCAGAGAAATTAATTCATGCATTCATGACATCAAGACTAGATTATTGTAATGCACTTCTAGGTGGATGCCCTGCAGGCCTATTACAAAAACTGCAACTTGTTCAAAACGCGGCAGCTCGAGTTCTTACACGTACAAAAAGGTATGAGCATATAACCCCGGTTCTGTCAACCTTGCACTGGTTACCTATAAAGCATCGCATTAACTTTAAGATCTTGCTTATTACCTATAAAGCCCTACATGGTCTAGCGACGCAGTATTTGAATGAACTTCTATTGTATTACAGACCTCAACGTACATTACGCTCTCAGGCGTCCTGTCAGTTGGTAATACCTAGAATTTCAAAATCAAGTGCAGGTGGTAGATCCTTTTCGTATCTAGCGCCTAAACTTTGGAATATTCTTCCCTGCACGGTCCGGGAGGCAGACACACTCTGTCAGTTTAAATCTAGACTAAAGACTCATCTTTTTAATCTTGCATACAATACTCCTCCATAATATTAATCCTCAGAGGATTTAGGCTGCATTATTTAGATCAACCGGAACCAGAAACACATCCAACAACAAATGATGTACTTGTTGCATCAAAGAGTGCAGAACAGTACTCTACTCTCAGCCAGTCTTGTCTCTTTGTTCCAAGGTTACCGCAGGATGCAGTTCATGCCCAGACCCGATGGCAGAGCTGAGAATGGGAAGCGGTGACCTGACAAGAGCTAAGAGGATAGAGCTGGATAAAGGACGCCACAACTTTGATTTTCCTACAACATTTCAAATGTTATTAGATTGTGAATGATAATCTTAAATCTATCATTTACCTTATTAAGTTTATTTTTTATTTTTATTTAGCCTTGTTGTGCAAGCACTGTTGAGCTTGTGCAGAGGCAGCAGCTTTTGCCAGAGGGGAACTGGAATCCCCTGGTTGGGCCTGGGTTCTCCTGAGGTTTTTTTTCTCGATGGGAGTTTTGGGTTCCTCACCACCGTTTGCATATTGTTTTGCACTATCTGCCTGGCCGGGGGGGCTGCTTTAGAATTCAGAAATTAGACATAATTAATATTGCATATAAGAATTTATAGTCCGTTTAATATTTGACCTGTGGTTCTTTCTCCTTTATCGCCAATGTGTCATTTCACTGTGTGTGTGCGTCTATGTCAATGTGTGTGTGTGTGTGTGTGTATGTATGTTCGCATATTGTGTGTGTGGAGCATTTGTATGTCTGTCTTTGTTGTTTTCACCTTTGTCTTGTTTTTACAGGTATATGCCTTTAGTTTTTTTACTTGTATTCAATGTGTCTCATGTACAGCTGCTTTGTAACAATGAAAATTGTAAAAAGCGCTATATAAATAAAGTTGAGTTGAGTTAAAGGTAGTTTTAATGAACTCGTCCAACTTTTGGCATTTGAGCTTCTTCCCAAATTTTCTTTAACAGAGACGATATTATCTCTAATATTTGTTCTGGTCATTTCTGAAACATGACACTGCCCAACTGATCTTCTGCTGTAGCAGTATTTCTGAGACCATTTAATACCATCACTAATTAATTCATATCCAGTTCTTCACTCATGACACTTTCCGCATGATCTTTTTTAATAAACACACCACTGCTTTCATTTACAATCTTTTCTTTATTTTGTCTGTGAATATCTTTTAAATGGTCACCGATCTTCTTTCCTAATATATTCTTTTTTCCTCATCTGTCATCGTCATTATTCCTTCATACTGTAATGATGGTGTTTTAACCTCCACTTCATTCCCACTCATTTTCTTCAGCATTGACCATATCTCTCCCATTTCAACTTCTCTCCAATAGTTGTTCAGTAACTCCTCCATGTGTGTCCTTTACTATTCTTCATTTCTCGTCCAGCTTCAGCCTTTTTCCTCTGATCATTCAGTAGATTTTCCTGCTTCAAGTTTGTAGTGGAGTAGGCGAGGCGAGACCGTGGTCCGAGGCCGGCAAGTAATTGTTAATTAGCGCCAGTGGTGCGCGCACCGGCCTCGCATCACGTAGGAGATTGGGAGCATATAAAAGGAACGAGCGACCGGATCGTCGAGGAGAGAGGACCGGGCCGAACGGGATCGAACGGTCGCTTGAACCTCGACGATCCGGTCGCTCGTCCAGGTCTAATGAAATCAAGGAGAAGTTTCTTGACTGCAAACAATATCAGGGTTGACTTCAGATTCTGCTACGAACTCTTTCATTTCTTGTTCATGTGCATCAAGCTTTCCATTGCAAGAGGTGGAAAACCGTGACAAGAATAATCAACCCTCTGAGATCCTCCATCATTATGAACACTCAACATACTGTGTATATCTTCAGCTTTTTCATCTTTAATGCCTAGAAACTCCTGTGCACACTTGATTCTATCACTTTTGCTTTCCTGCCGTGTCGCAACATTCTTAACTTTGCTCATAAAAGCTATAAAACTTTTCTTTTCCACAATCAAGGTATTATCCTCAACTTTACACTTATGATTACATGGCTGCTGTGTGTGGAGGTGCTGGCCGTCTTGTCCTAGATCTTGTGTAGGTTACAGCATACCTTGTATGGTCGTTCAGATTGTCCAAATATTCTTTTGGTCTATTTTGTTGGTTTTCATAAATACCAATCCCTTGTAATGGCTTTCTTTGTGTCCAATTAATAACCTTTTGTCTTTGTACTTCTGCAGCTTGTTTCTAAACCACACAGCATATGCAGCACATGTTCACCTCCACAATTGCAGCATTTTAGCTTCACATCCTTTTTACATTTGCCATAGTCATGTTCTCTTTCACATTTCGCACATCTTTGTCTCTTGTTAGTCCCATATTCTGACACTTGCAGCACATTATCTGTTGTGGAATGGATTCCCTGACTTTGTATTTGATCCAACCCATGTGAGCTTCAGTAGTCGTTCTCTTTTCAAACCCTAGCAGTACAGACAGGCTATCTTCTTTAACACCACATGTATTCATTTGGAGTCTTTTGGCTTCCGTTACATTCCCACCTTGGGTCTCATTCTTCACATCCTTCATGGACATTTTCAGATACACATTTGATACCACTCCTCGTAACTTTGTTACCTTTCCTGGTACATGCACTTTAATCTTTCCACCACCAAGGCTTCTCATTTTCAGAATCATCTCCTGCCGTTTCTTTTTTACTGCTTCATTTACAGTTCTTCTGTTTTTCAGAAATTTAGCACATTTAATTTTCCCTGTTTCCTTCTGCTTTAGTTACCTGAACAAGATGAAAAATACCTTTATCATTACTAAGTGTAAATGTCATGAAATACTAAGGGTGGTGAGGGCATGGAGACAGAGGTCTCAAGTGCAGACAGGGCGTTTTGGGGTTTTAAAAAGACTTTAACAAATAATAAAATACAAAACAAACACCCACGAGGAGTTAACATCACAAAACATGGAAACAAGAACAGTAACAGTAACAGTAACAGTAACAGTAACAGTAACAGTAACAGTAACAGTAACAGTAACAGTAACAGTAACAGAAACAGAAACACTAACTAACTAACTAACTAACTAAACTAACAGGACTATAGACTAGTAACACCTCACAACAAAATAAACTAGACTCACTGACAAGACAGTAACTCACCCACATGACACAAACAATGAACCAGCAAAGATAAGAGAAACGAGGTCAATATATAGGTCCACAAATCAAGAGGGGACAGGTGCAGGGGATAAACTAATTAACATCAACTAGGAAACAGGAGGGCAGGAACAATAACAAGACCGGAGAGTAGTCACAAGTCTTTAATACTTTTATTGGTTAAATATCAGACCTGAGAGGTGACCGAGAGCTATTATTTATTATTCAAAAAATATTTGTTATTATTACACAGCATTAAAGTGAAGTTCGGTCAGACTTGAGCCTTTCAGCTGCTGTGAGGATGTTTGGGATCTGATGTTTACAGTGTTTCACCAGCAGAGGGCGACATAGACCTTGTGATGATGACAGCGTTTGATAAAAGATATTAATCACACAAATAGATTCATTGAACTATTGCCCTATAGGATTTAAATCTGTATCTAATCAGAATAAAGAATATAAACTTAACATTTTAGTTGTAATAGTTGATAAATCTGTAAATTTTCAGGATTATTATTTAGACCGCTGGACTCTATTTAAAACACCGGAAATCACGTATTGTTGAAGTTGAAGTCGAAAGTGAAAACAGATGTTCGTGTTTCCTGAACAGACGAAGTAAGTATAATAAGTCATCATTTATTATCTAGAAAACCATGTGTGAAGTTGTCATCTCATAAACAAACATCATTAGTGTTGAAAAGAAGAGTTGTGTTTTAAATCTGTTTTCAGAATTGTTTTTGTTATCGGCCACGTGTCGAGATAAAGGTCTTAGATTAGATTAGATTAGATTCAACTTTATTGTCATTACACATATACAAGTACAGTGTAACGAAATGTAGTTTAGGTCTAACCAGAAGTGCAATTAGCAAGTGCAGGATATATAGTGTGAATAAATACAGAATACAATATTAGGGAAATACTATACAAATGTTGTATGACAATATGACACTCGGTATGTATTATGGACAATATATACAGAAGGATATATACTGTGAACATTAATGTGCAGGTGGTTATGAACAGATAACAATTTGGACTATACAATAGTGCAAGTGACTTAAGTGTGCATTAATTACAGACATTAGCTAATAAAGTTACAGTGCAGTAGATGAGTTAATGAAGTTATTAAGGTTACAGTGCAGTAGATGAGTTAATACAGTTATTGAAGTTATGGTGCAATGGATGAGTAGATGCAGTTAATAGAGTTACTGAGTTACTAATACAGTTATTGAAGTTATGGTGCAATAGATGAGTAGATGCAGTTAATAGAGTTACAGTGCAGTAGATGAGTTAATGCAGTTATTGAAGTTATGGTGCAATAGATGAGTAGATGTAGTTAGTAGAGTTACAGTGCAGTAAATGAGGTAATGCAGTTATTGAAGTAGTCCATTAGTGCAAATGAGCATTCAGTAATAATCTTTATTGAATGTATTTTTATTTTTTACATGTTTAATAATGTATTTGATAATAATTGTATTTAATAATGCATAATGTCTAATAATGTATTTGTTGATCCTTTCTAACTATATTTTTAGTTAAATGTCATAATTCTGTCAACTACATTAATATTACGCTGCGTTCATTTCTATTCAAGACCATAGGCCTGAAATAACATTACTAGAGATTTTGTGATGCTGCTTCTGAGTGTTTCTATGTATACTTTATTACATGCGTTTTTCCTCTTATTTATTTATCTGTCTATTTTAATGTTGTTTCATATCAGCTTGTTTTTTTCCGTTGTTTTGTAAGAAAAGTTCACCCAAAATTCTATTTACTCACATTCTAAACGTGTATGACTGACTTTGCAGAACACAAAAGATATTTTAAAGAATGAATTAACAACAAGTAGCCAAATCAACACAAGCGTTTCTTTTAGACGAATCAGCTACACACGCACGCACGCACACAACCAACCACCCACACACACACACACACACCCACACACACACACACACACACACACACACACACACACGCACACACACAGACACACCACACACATATATACATTTTTCTTTATTTCCACACTATTGATTATTACATAGAACATCTACTGATGGAGATTTCTCATAATCCAGCTGCTCTCACTGAAGTCTAGTTCTTTTAGCGACACTATCAAATGAGTTCACCGGAATGACATTTCTTCTTGTGATACTCTGACGATAACAGTGATGTTATATAGGGTGTCATAAAGAATATTGTTTGAATGGATTATTATAAACTCTCCCAAGCCGTACAGCCAAAAACACTGCAGTAGAAAGAGTCATAGACGCTCTGAGGATCGAATGCTTGGTCTTGTAACCTTTATTTAAAGGGACGCAAACAAACATGTTGATCTTGTGCAGACTGACCTCAAGTTATCCTCATGAAATATTAAAATGTGAAAGTAAGAAATGAATCGATAGAAAGAACATAACAATAATAGTTTTTTTGTTAAGGAAATGAAGCAAATAAAAGCAACCTCTGCTCCATGTTGCTTGAGAACTAATGTGGTCGGATCCAAAGTATACACGACTGCTTTCTCTGGAATTCTCTCAAGAAGAGGACTATTACATGCTGATTGGTTGATGCCGAGCTGCATTATAGCCCATTACACTATAAAATATAATTAATGTGTCTTATCACAAAAATAAACTGATATATTAACTTCACTAAATAATTTGAAATAATTTTGAAATAATCTGTTTTTTTCAGTGGGACATATTAAAAAATGTATTAAAAATCAAATAGTTAATTATTTTATTAAATAAACTTAAATAATATAAGTATTTAATTGACAAATTATATTTTTGGTCAATTCTTGAAATTATTAAATACACAGATTTTCTTACATTTTCACAGTTTAAACAGTATATTTCGTTGATTTCATAGCTTTAAGATTTACTCTTGTAAATTGTTTCCCGTTTAATCGTTGTTTCATTTTTAAGAGTGATACTATAAGTTGACTTGACTTCAACCCCTGTCGACGGCCTTAACTTCTAAAACACACCATGCCGGAGCAATCCATCTGCTCACATTGAAAACGAATGACTTCAGATGTTGTGGCCTTTAGAATTCAGACGTTTTACATAATTAATATTGCATATAGGAATTTATGGTCTGTTTAATATTTGCCCTGTGTTTCTCTCTCCTTTATCTTAAATGTGTGCTTTCACTGTGAGTGCGTGTCTGTCTGTCCGTCCGTGTGTGTCTATGTCGATGTGTGTCAGCATGTGTGCATATTGTGTGTTCGGAGCGTTTGTATGTGGGTATGTCCGTCTTTTGTGTTTTCACCTTTTTCCTGTGTTTACAGATATATAACTTTAATTGATTTGCTTATAATCTATATGTGTCATGTACAGCTGATTTGTAACAATGAAAATTGTGAAAAGCGCTATACAATTAAAGTTGACATGAGTTGAATATGATGCTCTCGCCGGTGGCGGTGTGAACGCACACTGACACTCATTTAAGTCTAAACTAAGTCTGGTGTGGTATTTTATCTTTCTTAACGGTTGTTTGGGTCTTTTTGGTCATCTTGACTGATGTAGTCTGTATTACAAAGAACATTAAAACAAGTTTGGATCTATAGACCTGAACATAATATCTTAACAATTTATTTTTCATGTTAATCATTTGAAGCACCTTAGAAAGAAGAATCCTTTTATTTTTTCTGTCAGCTTTGTTGATCAAAGTAGAATAATTTCTTGTTACATCATGCTCCCTGAAATGTTTTCTTATTTAAAATTTAGGTTTAAATGACCTACATAAAGGTGTCATGTGACCTGGTTAAAAGATCATTATTGTTTGTAATTGGTCTATTGTAATGTAATTTGTTAACACGGTTTAGGGTTGAAATCTTCTTAGTCTTTTATCTTCATATACTGGACATTATTTTAGCTCCTGTCTGTCCAGCCTTTCTAAAACACATTGATTGACACAACCGTTCTCATCGTTCTCAGAGATCTTCTGAAAAGCACTGTGTGCTCTGATTGACAGCTCACATGTCAGACGAATGACCTGTTCAGCTCGCCTCTCAGTCGGAGCCGTTTCACATCAGACCGGTTGCATAAACAGTAATAACAGTGACAGTTTTGCCTTCAAATATAACAATCAGATAGACCCGAAGGACTCATTATAGAGGTTCATTCTTATTTGATCTTGTACATGTCAGCTGTGATGTTGGGTTAACTGAAGCTGTACGCCTTCTATCTTAGCTCATTCATGTGGCATTAAATAAAACTACTCAGTGATGAAGACATGATGGGCCGTGTTTGATCGAGACGCTTTAGGTCTTGTGTGAGCCTTGAGCTTTGTAACAGTAAAGATCTGTACACATGCACCAACAGCTAAATGACACACTGAAGAGAAAGAAAAACATGAAACGATATCAGATGACCCGTTTAAAATGTGTTGTTACAGTGAGACATTTACAATGAAGAGGAGATCAGACTGTGTGTCCATGAAGAGTGACGCGTCTATGGATCCTACAAGACATTTTAAAGGCGCAGACATGAAACCTCACTTCAGGTGATCCGTTTCTGTATAAATATATTAATAATGTTACATTCTGTTCTTTATGATATTTATTTATTTCAAGGATTTTTAATGTCCTCCACTTTGTCTCAGGGGGTTCTTTGTCTCGTATAAAAATTGCATAAAAGTGTGGCTTGAATTGCTCTGAAGGTAGAAGAGTTCCTTGATTTGTCACAACCCTCATCAGTCCCTCCAGGATTTTTCAGTTTTGTTGTTTTAGAATTGAACACAAAATCAGGCAAATTCTGCAATATTTGTGGCAGCTTTCAGAAAGTGATGCTCAAAATGCCAGAACTGATCATCTTTGAGTGTCTGGAAAGATTGTGTATCTGTGTTGCTTTTCAATACATGACCAGTGTAGTATCACAAAGAAACAGTTTAATACGCTTTCATTGACCCAGCCAGTCAAATCTCAATGAATTTGATTGATTTGACGCCCCACTTCCCCTCTTCATTTTGCTCTCGTTCAAGAACCCTTTGCAGAAAGTATAAGAACCACTTGGTGATGGAAAGACTAGAGGAAATTCGACTTAAATACTTCAACACCAGTACTTTGACTTGTAAGTGATCAAAAGTTCAGCAATGTAACAGTATTTGTTCATAAGTAAAGGTAAAAAGTACTTTTTAGCAGGTGATATTCAAAGTGATACATCACCCGAATATTTAATTCTGTCATAATTTTCTCACACTCGAGTTGTTACAAATCTGTATACATTTCTTTCTTATGATGAACACAGAGAAAGATATTTGGAAGATTGCACATAACCAGACAGATTTGCCCCCCATTGACTCCCATAAAGTACTTGATACATTTGTTTGTTCTGTTGATCTCAAAAGAAGACTGTAAACAAGTTCGCTGCTGTGAAGAAGGAGAAGAGGTCGGCGTGGTTGGTCAAAGATATGTTTATTCCCAGCTTCAGTACAAACACAAAGTAAAAGTAAATAATATGTAAATATAGCCTCCTGGCTCATAAAGGAAATATGGCAGTCCTCTCGTTAGCAACTGCACGTCCTAGCTTCTCGCTTGGACTCTCTC
>CM017901.1:11393807-11610877 GCA_008369825.1 Triplophysa tibetana | reverse complement strand
TATTTAGCATGACATTCAAAAATGTCTCACTTTCAACATTTGCCATTTAAACTCTTCTACTGACAAGTTTACTCCATGTGGTGACCTTTCCGACAATGTATTTGTTTGGTCTATTTACAAGCTTTCATTTCAATATTTCATGGAGGAATGCCCTGGGTACCAGGCATTGTTTAGTTAAATTGGAACCCGACCTCACCCTTCACAGGGCAATGCCATCAACAATGTGTTTATAAAGTGGTGAACATATGTATGTACCACACCCAAGACTAAGTATTTATGCATGAGTCATGAACTTGTAAGCATCTGCAGTAGTCTAAAAAGTCAGACAAATGGTATGGTATTTTTATAGGAGTTCACACAACAGAAATTTATGACATTATTATGTGTTTATTACATCAGTGAACATATGCATAAAAGACAAATTAATACATTTCTCTGTACAGTTTACAGGATGTCAGATGAAGTGGATTTGATTTTTGTCTATATTGATTTACACTTAGATGATCATTCAATCAACACAATCATTACAGGAAAACGTCTATGATTTAAATTCCATTTGATGGTGTTCATCAACAAGTACGCTTAAACGACAAACAGTATGTATGCATCAAGACAAATGAAGACATTTCCACATAATATTCCAATCATAGCTACTACATACACACACACACACATAATACACAAAATATTTTCCCTTAAAACCTGCACAATTTAAGCGTGTGAATAACAAATAAGCTTTTTAATAACATGCTAAATTACTTAAGAAATTAGCATGATTAATTGCTATTGGTGACGCCAGTCAGGAGAAACAACAGCTTTGTCATCACAAAAAAGCAGAACCAAATTAATAATAATAGTCCAATATTAGTATTTGCAAATCCTTCTCAATTTTTTAGTTTATCTTAATAATAGCTTAGAATTGCCATTCTATATGTGCTGGACACAGAAAAAACAATAAATAGATAATCTGAACAATCATAGCAAAGGGCCAGTATTTAAACTGTCATTACTATTATTATTGATTATCTGTAAGCTATGGGTGACAAACACTTAGTAGATTAGTTTAAAATGCAAAAATCAAAGTGCACTATTTTCAAACAGTTGGGTTTGTAATGAGCCTATCTACTGTAAATCACCTCAAAAAAAGGGCTGTTTAATAGAAAGAAAGTCTTTTGTGCACATCTTCAGCACCGGAGAGTTGTCCTCAATGTCCTCCATAACGGCTATACCGCTGTATGCATTTACAGCCGTTGTGTTGACTACTGAGTGAGTGGTACCACTGAGTGAGTGGTACCACCGTTGAGAAGACAGTTGAATGCATATGTAGCATCATTTGTCAAGTCACCCAAACCTGTAGAGGAATTGTATAGAAAAAACAGAAAAAAAAATCATCATACAGCAGACAATGCCCAACAAACAAGACAATTTCAAATATCTACAAGATCTACTAGAAGCTACATTTGCAACATCAAAAATAACCTATTAATCCTATCTTTACTTATCACAAGATGTAACTGTAACATGTGCACACTGATGCTGAATAGTTGGCCATTCAGTGACTGATCAAACCTAAGTTCAAAGTTGTACTGTACGTACATAGCAGAGGTTCATGTCAAAATCAACACTACGTTATATTTGAAATGTTTATGGAATGTTGGAGCAAACCACTAGTGAATGTGTGGACATTGGAGCCCATAGGTAGCACTGCTAAGAAAACTATCCTGCTTCTGTGTCAAATATAGACACATGGACAATTGTTCATATTTGAGACACATCTTTTAGTGATAGCATTGTTTCTTTACAATGTACCAATCCACGATATCATACAAGTGACTAAAATGTGGATGGAGAGCTTGTGAAATTGTGATAGTTAAGCATTTCATTTGTGATTACTACTGCAGAATAACATGGTGCTGATATCATGATTCCTTTTTACAATAATATTCGATAGTCAGTTTCTCCTGAAAAAAGGGATTGACACAAAATGTCAGATAATGTTCATCATTTTCTTACCATCTGACCATGCTCTCATTTCCAGGTGAAGGTGAGCTTTCAGGGTTTCCAGGTCCCAAGGGGGATCTGCATAGCTTTAGAAGTCTAAAATGATGAGAAGATTATTATTATTAGTATGAATCATTTTTTGTTATCTGATAATTTTATCACCATAATACAGTTTATTCTGTTCAATCCTGTCCATCTTATGTGAAGCCATTACATGTTCTTGTAAATAGAAACATTTGTCTTTCTTAGGTATTTTATATTTAATGTAATTATTTGCCAATATTAAATCTATTGATGCTTTGAGTGCACAATTATTGCAAGGCAATGAATAATAGATCAAAAGATAGAACTACTACTGCCATGGCTTCTTCTGGTCTTTTATCCAAATACAGATATACTGTATGATTGCACATCTACATAGCATACCAACTACTTCTCCACTTCCTGCCCTAAGGGAACCCGCAGCATTGTGATGTTCTCTGCTCACCGTGCCTGCAGACTGCCAACTCCAGTTGCTCCTCATCCACCTCTTGCTGGATCTGTGAAGATTCTCTCTGGCTGCCAACCACTCCCAACACAAAATGCACATTCCAGTGACCTACATTGTCGAAAAATCGTAACTAACAAATGATCATTATGACATGATGTAACAATTGTATGAAATAGGTATATGAAAAATGGAAAGATAATTTGTGTTCAAATAACTATATATTCTCAAATGTATTCACATCGTGACCACTTTCAGATCTAAAAAAAACAAGAACAAATAGAACTAACATTTAAGATTTGACACGGACAAAGGTAACTTGGTGTACAATACATTGTTGTGTATTTTGCCATTCATGTGTGAATGTGAACATTCTAGAATACTTTGCAAAACATTTTCAAACAGTAATGTTTCCTTCAACCAATATGTAATCATTGCTGGGGTGCAGGCAGGACAGCTAAATTGCTCTTGCAGATGGACTCAATCTCATTGAACGGCAACATTTGGAAGTTTAAAAGGCAACACATGCAACATAAATTTGCAAGACATACTGTAAGTGACATACCATGTCCCATAATGATGCATACAAAACTGACACCTGATTTTTAGGTTATTCCTGAAGGTATATACATTTTAGGCAATGAACAACAAGCCCCATTTTTAAATTAATTTACATATTTCTAATTCATTCTTCAAGAAAGAAGAAGGCTCCCATGAGTCCTTCCATTTGGTCCACTGCAAGAGACAACGTTTTGAGTAAAAATGTACATTTGCTTAGTAACTCTGTCAGGCAAGCAAATTGTTATATCACTTTATGAAATATAACAATTGAAAATATTTTAACATTTCAGTGAACTATTGACATGTTACTGTTACCCAAATATTTAAATGGTGTATATGGTGTGTATGTAATAAACTGCGATTAGTACACGTACCAGGTCTTGCATGGAACCCAACGAATGAGGACCTCCTCTGTTCCCTATAGAACAATCAAAAAACAAACATGATCACCACACAAGTTTCCACAACACAAAATCCAGCCACGTGTGTCATGGCACAAATCTTGCAATTGTGATGGTTAAATATACAGTTTCCATGTCATGAATGCACCACAGATTATCAAGATAAATAAATAAGATTGACTGTTATGATGACTGTTATGACTGTTAGATGGTGTTTCAAAGTGTTAAAGTACATGAGGTAAAGACATAACATATCACGTAATGTCATCATGTAACCTTTATTTAAATAGTGCTTTTTACAATACAATTGTGTAGCAGCTCTAGAAAACGGGTCCTTCATAATTAAGTTCAGTCTTATTGATTAGTTTTACTAAGTTCATCTGTCTAAACAGCAGCTTTGAAGAAAACAATGATGTCATGATCCAGCTTAGTAACAATTACATGAAACATGTTGTGTCCAAATGCGTTTTTATTAAATACAAAGAATTCAAAGTGATTCAGTTTCAATTCATGTTAACTTCACATTCAGCATGTCCAGAGTGTTATCCTTTTTATCTATGCTCTAATGTTTTCAGGGCTTCTGTAAGTTTCAACAAGTAAAATTAAAGATATTTAAGACAATTTAAGACCATTATTAATTAATGTAAAAATGTATTAAATGGTCATGTCAATACTTGCAAAAGGTATAAAGGCTATGAAGGAAAATCGAAGTATGTTAATTTACAGAACTGTGTGTAATCGTAGGTTTCATACTGGTCAGACAAACAACAAAGGCCTAGAACAAGTAGCGTTTAATAAACGGCAACATAATTACACAGTCAACACATGAGGTCATGGGATGATCATAGTGATGTCACTATATTATTATGTTAGTAATATGTTAGGTCAATGTGAATTTATTTTATTTAGTCACCATTATGGTGATCAGTGTATGCTTTAGCTGGACTATTCGCCCTTATCTTTTACATAATAGTTTTTCTTTGCTTGTTGTCATTGTTGTTTATGAATCACAATTGTTATACCAAAGAAAAAACCTGAAGTTAATCCAATCTGAAAATACTGGCTATAGCGTAGTCTATATATAAGACTATATTAAGTAGTGTATGACTGCAAGTACATCGATATAAAGCAAGACTGTGTGAAAAGGCTTAGAAAGACAAACCTCTCTCACTCTTTTTTTCAAAACCTTGGAGTAATCAAAGTTGTTTTGGCTCACTCTCCTACAGCATTCTGGACACTCATCTGAAAGATAGGCAATATATTTTGAAATAGTATATTGCTACAAATAAAACCAATCAGCGACTGCAGAATCAAAGAGTAGTTAATAAATAATATTATTTACATTTATTCATTTGGAAGACGCTTTTATCCAAAGCTGTTAACGCAATGCTCTTACCATTGAGCTACAGGAAAGCTACAGATGTAAATGTAAATATAGAAAATGTACTCAACACTTTTTTTTTTCTTGCTGGCTTCAATCTGTTGGACTGGATCTGTATCAAGATGTCACACTTTATTATACAGTAAGTTTCTACTTATTAAGAATGTCAAGGGTTCAGACCCACTTTACTGAGTATTAAGGACATACAGTGTACTTCACTTCTTGGTCTATTTTTGGCCTTCTGGGCCTGGGGTCTGTGGCTTCTGATAAGCCCGTGATATCAATGCCAGTAGCTTCTGGGGGGCTGGTGGCAGCAGGCTTCTGGAGGGCTGGTGGCAGTAGCTTCTGGGGGGCTGGTGGCAGTGGCTTCTGGAGGGCTGGTGGAAGTGGCTTCTGGAGGGCTGGTGGCAGTGGCTTCTGGAGGGCTGTTGGCAGTGGCTTCTGGAGGGCTGGTGGGAGTAGCCTCTGGGGGGTTGGTGGCAGCAGCTCTGGGGGGGGGGGGGGTGGTGGCAGCAGCTTCTGGGGCTGGTGGCAGTAGCTTCTGGGGGGCTGGTGGCAGTGGCTTCTGGAGGGCTGGTGGCAGTGGCTTCTGGAGGGCTGTTGGCAGTGGCTTCTGGAGGGCTGGTGGGAGTAGCTTCTGGGGGGCTGGTGGCAGTGGCTTCTGGAGGGCTGGTGGCAGTGGCTTCTGGAGGGCTGGTGGCAGTGGCTTCTGGGGGGCTGGTAGCAGTAGTTTCTGGAGGGCTGGTGGCAGTAGCTTTCTGGAGGGCTGGTGGCAGTAGCTTCTGGAGGGTCAGTAGTTTCTGTGCTACTTGTGGCCTTCTTCTGTCTTTGACAATGAACTTGCAGACAAGACAAAGATCAAAATCAAGAACTTTGCCTATGACTAATTATTAAAAACATAAAGATGACCTGAATGCAAGTGTAAGAGGCTAGAATTGGTTTCTACATTACATGTGTGTTGTGTAATGTTATGATTGAAAAGAGCCATTAAGGATCTACAGTATATGTCAACAGATCTAGTCATCAAGGCAATACTGTACTTAGCGTTTGATCAGAGCATTCTAAATTTTCATGATTATGACAGGGGATAATGCTACAGAAGCTGCAGCTAGTTGTATATTAAGAGGAGGTATCCAACCCCAAAATATTAATGTATTCTCATGCTTCTATCACTTTTTAGAACCAAATTTCTCCAAAGGTGTTTAAGGTGAGGTCTCAACAGGATAAATAGTCAAGCAGAGTTATATACTAAATTAATATTACATTCTCTTTTTCCCCCACAAGACAACATTGGTGTTTGTAAAGGAGGCTGAAATATTCCTAACTAATTTATGAGAAGAAGACTGTTCAAAGCTGTTGTGGAGAGGGAAATGTAGTAGATCTTTTCATCTACGTTAAAAGTTTACATTAGAGTTCCGCATATCTTTTCTGCCTAAAACTGATTATTTTAAGGAAATGGAGCAAAATCTGTGATTAAATGGATACATAAATGAAACAATAACGAGATTACATCCAGGTCTCCTGAGGTATCAAAGATCTGCCCTATGGCCAGATTTAAAGAACGCTAGCTTCAGAACATTGTTACTACAGGAAGATCAATTCATACCAAACGCTATGAGCCAGAAAGCATAAACTACATGTGCAGTATACTGTCCCTATCAGGAATAGGTAGATCATTTTATACTTTAATAAATCAGGGGCAATTCAAAGACCTAAAACATGTCTTCTCCCATCAGTTGTAATTAATTTCACAAAACAGTCTGCCTAATACTGTTTATCTATTTTGTTGACTTCAGGCAATAGTATTATTTTGGAATAGAGCCACCACATGCTGCTTTATCCTATTATGGCTAAATGTAATGCTCACCCTTTGCATCTATATGAAAAAAAGAGAATGAAACATTTGGATTATCAGTGTTTCCAGATTACAGACCTTAATATTAGTAAAAAAAACTTACTCTTTAGCACTGCTTCATACATCAATTAACCCTCTGAAACAAATCGGGATCCAAAACGTAATCCCCTCCAAGGATGGCATCGGCCACAAGTTTCCCTAAATTTCTTCCCCAAAAGTAGTATGGGGAAAAAAATCAAGGGCAGCAAGTTTGTCAAGCTGAAATAAAAACTTTAGATTAAAAAACATGCATAGAATACATAAATTGACTTAAATATTAATTTCATTTCATTTCAATTTTATGGTCATTGAAAAAAAACTCTTAAAATGTGCCACTTATATGTAGGCATGGGCTGCATACCGGTTTCAAGGTATACCGAGGTTTAAAAGAGTTTCAAAACCACAAAAAAATTATGTGATACAGTTTCTAAGGTATGAGCTGTGTTTGCATAAAAATAGATAGTTAAATCATGTAATTCAATGTTTGATGTTATGTCTAATATATATATATATTTTTTAAAGAATATTGTAATTTTAAGGCTTTATTTTGACCTGACACACATGTTAGGGTTCAAACTGAAATTTATGGTGTCCAGTCGAAAAGTTGTTTTTTGCACATGCATACATTTGAAGGTAACACATTTTAGTGTTGTAATAGCAATAACGTGAAACCGTGGTATTCGTTGAGCAAGGTTATTATACCACAAAAACTCATACCGGCCCATGCCTACTTATGTCAAGAAATTAATTACTACTGGTTTATAACTAATATTCCCCAAAATGCTATCACTGTGATATTTATTTTGCTTCATCAGCCATGTTTTCATCATGTATTTTTTCCAGGGGGGTGACGGGATTCCCGTTGCGGGAATTTATTCACCTCAAAACAGTTGATGGAAACAGATCTGATTCATATTTTCTTTTTTTGCCACATTTCAAAAGTTCACTTGACAGCTGCATGGAAACATGCCAATTGACCGTTTAACTTTACTACGTTTACTGAGTTGACTCATGAATCACCCTATTTGTATTCTTAGCCCTGAACTAAACTTACCATCACATGGCAGCTATTAGTACAACTGTCCTGTTGTTGTTTTCTTGATTGACTTCTTCCATTCAGCCTTTATTTTGAAAGTTGCATCTCTTCGTTGCAACTTTTGTTTTGTACGGCTGGAGTTGTTTGCAGAGTGGGCATGTCTTGAATGCAACACTTATCAGGGTGTTGCACCCGGGGCACAATTTCTGTGTGTTCCCGGCATCTCTAAACAGAAGAAAAAAAGTAATACAACATATTTTGTACCATATGATCCAGTAAAAAGGGGTCAAATTGTTACGTTACATATCATTATAACATAAATGAACTTTTTAAAACTAGGTTGTTACTTTAAAGTCTAGCCACATGGGCAGGTCTCATTAGCTCAAGCTCCAATCATTCTGTGGCAGGTACGGCTGCTACATAAAATGCATGTTCAATACATAAATAAATGTAGTAATACGCACTCATATGCAAGCATGGTATTGGCACAAGTTGGTGCTACATGGAAAGACTAACCTGATAAGTCAACGTTTCACTATACGATTTTGAATTAACTGTAGTCTGATTAAAAGTATTTTAAATGTAAGTTAGCCTAATTACAACTATGCCAATAGACAAATACAACCAATTTTCATTGGTTAATGGAAAAGTGTTTTAAAGCTTGACGTTTTGCACAAAATCTGAGTTATATTTGACATAAGAATACAAACTGTATTTAGTGATTACATTTTATGGAAATATATTTCCATAATTATTTACTAAACCTAGTCTGGGGGTAAAACGACCCCCAGCAGCATCACTGATAGTAAGCATGTACATCAGGTCCTTTCTTATTCCATCATGTAGTTTCTCAGGTTAGATACATTTTCAAATAAGTAAATAAATAAGTTATTTCGGCTTAGTGCTTGTCACATATGTAATGTGTTGAAAAACAAGGGTAAAAACAGGGGTCACGCAGGGATGAATGCATAAAATTACAATGCTACATCAACTGGAACGATGAATGATGCATGCGTTTTAAATTACTTTTAACTTCTGTTACTATAATATTTCGTCTTTCACCTAAACATTTCAATTGACGTCGATGTGTCTATATTCAAGCATTTCTGCAGATTAAGAATTCACCAACAACTGATAAGTTTGACCTAAGTGTGATTTTCAGTTACAAAGATTATCCTTAAACTGGACATTAGTAACTTAGGTATCGCGCGCGCGCGCGCGCACACAGAATCGCGTGTCACGCTCGTGAATTCAGTTCACTGAAGACTCGCTCTGAACGGCTCATTTGAATCAGTGGTTCATACATCGTAAATGAATCATTTGGTGTGTTGCGAACCGATTTACCCGGTTCATTAAAAATAACAATTTCTTTCATGAGGGCACATCGTGATTTCTTTATTTCAAAATAAGGAGTAACGATATGCTTTATGTAATATAGCGGAGAGTAAAAAGATAAAACGTCATTACTGTCCACCACTGCGAACAATAAACTGAATTATAAATCGATCTATTTATATTTTCAAAGGTCACCAACAGCTTTATTTAGCTAACCGGATAACAAGCCACCTAGCTACTAACTCTACCGCAGAATACGTAGCGTTAATTGTAAAAAAAAAACTTTAATTGTCGGCGGTGGCTAACGCTAGCTAAATTACTCAGGCATTAGCTTAACTTAACTGTCCTACTGGCGTCACGAGCAGTCACATGATTCTAACGTTACACTTTAGTTACCATTAGAGCAAACATGTTTCAGTAAAACAACTTAACGATTTACAATTTCAATAAACTAGCGCCGACAGCATTACTATAATGTGATATACTGTACATACCTCTGACTGTCAATCGTGTTGTATGTCGAGTCAACCGTCTTCGATGTGTCACACAGAGGTCTTCCCTTTAGCGCCCCCAGTGGACTTTCGTGTCTGAAAACTGTAGAAATTATGGACTGCTAGACCACGTGGAACGTATTAGTGGCGCTGCAAAAAGTGTGCAGAGGTACGTCTTACCCATGAGACCAGGTTTGTAAATATCAAAAATAAACAGTTAATTAATTCTTATAAATCTTTCAAATGATTTCAGAGAGAAACATCCGACAGTAATTTCTCTCAAATTCACTTATTTTTCAGTAAATACATTTAAATATATAAGTATATAATTCAGATTTTATTTTTTATATCAACTTAATATTTGTGGTCAATTCTTATAGAAGTATTTGAGTTACTCATATTAACTTCATTTATACGTACAATTACACTATTTAAACAGTATATTCATTGATTTCACAGCTTAAAAATGTTCTAAAGTTTTTTAGTAAATTGTTTCACGTAAAATCGCGGTTACATCTATAGGAGTGTGGTAAAGTGTTGACAAAAATATACCAAATTTTTTATTTGAAAAGTCAACATCGCCTCTGTTGGTCATAATGCGGAACACTTTAACCTTAGAAAATATTTTGTAATCCAACCACATTGTGCAGGAACCAGTCATTTTATTTAAGCTTTCTAGTTTACAGATTTCATCAATATGATGAATGCGCTCGATGGATTCTTTCTGAAATAATGAACCATTTTATTCATGTTAAAATTCATAATGTCTAGTGTTCGATAAGCAGCACTTTTCATGTGTGAACATATATGTATAATGCTGTGAATCTAAGTAGGTATTATTATAATGATAAAGAAAAACCGAAATGTTACGCACTGTGACGATTAACGTTATAACTGCATGAATAAAAAGAGGGATTTTAACGAAATACATGCGAAATGGTGAACAATTTCTCACATGTTATAAAAGCTTAATAAATGTATTTATTCTTAATTATTTGACTCGAAAGCAGATTCGTTGTTATCTTGATTTGTTTGCAATATATGCTGTCTGGACACTTATGTTGTGTTCTTATATCTGCTAACTATTTGGCAGGTATTTCGTTAGAATCCCTATTTTAATTCATGCGGTTATATTTGCTTTATATGCATTTGTAAATACTTATTAATCATAATCAAATATATTTAGAAAAGTAACGTGAAAAAGGTCCATAAAAATGTAGGGAACACATTATCAGCTTCAAAACAATAATTCTTTAATTGGAATAAAAAACAGAAACGCGCGATTGTATGTTATTATCACACATGATGTGGATAGATATTTGGTCTCAGAAAAATTGTGTTCTTGAGGAAAATGAACAAGTGTTCCAGGGACAAGAATGTCATTTAGATTTTTGTTCAGTCACATGAAATATCTAAGAACTTGAACTCTATTTTATCTAATCTAAAATCGAGACAATATAAGAGGTTTTAAACGGTCATGATTCAAAAGGACCAAAGATCATTTTTTTACAATATAATAGGTTTTTTTTAGTAGCTTTCAGTATGATGGTTTATTTTAGTATTATAGCTAATAGCTAGATTACAAGATTAATTAAAAAAAATAAGATGTGTAATTCACTAAATAATAAAACATACTGTTGCAATACAAGGAAAACAAAAGCTTTTGTTTTAAAAAGAAAATGTCACATTTAAGTAGTTTATTTCATATTATTAGAGGAACGTATCATCTTTTGTGAATGTATATGCTATGCATGCTTACCTCTTCTGTTACTTGAACCTCTCAAACACAACATCTATCCTTTCATCTACAGGTCACAATAAGCACCAAACCCACATCAATATGAGATTGGCAGAAACTGCGTGTGATACGCCATCTTTAAAGACAACTACATAATCTGTGGCAAAAGGAAGATGGTTTTCAGAACACATCCGGAGAAAGTGGGTGAGAATGATTCTTCCTTTGTGGGACGGCAACACAAGACGTTGTTGGATCTCAGAGGGCAGGATCGGGCGGGTACAAGTGGTGCTTTTGTAGGCCAAGAGCAGAGATTGAACTGGATGCGAGCGACTATTGGGAGTCAGTGCAACCTAATGAAGAAGAGGAGTGACGTGCTCTCTTCACGGCTCGTTGAAGACCGCTGCATTCTGGATCATGAGGAGGTCTGGTTGTACAAGCTGGAAGTCCAGCCAGGAACGCATGCAATAGACAGGAGATAGATATGATATGATATGAAAAGGAAGATTGGATATAGGTCTGTAGTAGCTCTCTAGGGTCGTGTTGGGTTTTTTCTTACAACAGCCACCTTATACACTTTAGGCACATGTCCTATTGTCAGAGATGAGTTAATAATGCTGAGGAGAGGATTAGTGATTTTCTGGGAGCATCTCCTTCAGGAGTTGTAGGTATAGGGTCTGCATGCATGTTGTGATTAAGATGATCTAATGAGTTAAGAGACCTGACTGTGTGTGTGTGTGACGCTAGGGTTTTATAGACTGAAAAGGTTTTTTGTTAACAACAAGAGATGTTTTTTATATTCTGAGCTTCATCTCTTTGTGAGTAAAGTAACATTATTTAAACATGGTTTGAATGATCATCAGGAGAATAATGTTTATATTAAAGGCGCAGTTGTAAAATCCTCAGCTAGAGGGCGTAAATTCAAAACAGATATGTTCAAAACAACAACAAAGGCAAAGCGTTGATAATGGGACTTTCGTCGTCTTAACTCCTCCACTAAATCAATCAGACGTGAATGAGAGATCATGTTTAGGATGATGTAAAGTAATAAAGTTTGTAAATGTTCCTTGGATGATATTATTTTATTTCATTATATGAATAGACGCATTAGACGCAATTCATACAATAATTGTATTACTATCTGTCTAAAAGCGATTACTGTTTGTTCAGTAAATGGTACATGACACTCGTGACAAAAGACATTTTAAACATTAAAACTAAGCTTGTGATCGCTATAATGAGCATCAGTTTTCGGTCAGTAAAGGAATCTAAACACAGACAAACACTCACTGCATGTTTTCTTGAGTTTTATGGCCCTTCTGCTCAAAGGGAAAGTTCATCCAAAAATGAAGTTCTGTCTCCAGAAGGTCAGTAAATGATCACAGAATATTCATTTTTGAGTGACCTGTCTCTTTTAGATTCATGTGAGTAGAGCACATTAGCTCATCCTTAAGATGTTTTTCTTTTGATAGTTTCTGGAAACAGTAATGTGTCATGAAACTCTTTGGACAAACCCAATTGCAAGGCAGACAGGTAGGACGACAGGAGGTGAAGGGGTTAACAGATTTATTATACAATAAACAAGACAAAAGGACAAAACAAAACCCAGGAGGGGGAAAACAATACAGGATAAAATAATAAAGTTAACAAAGACACTGACTGACTAAACTAGAAAACAAACACTTGAAACAAACACTAAACTACACTTAATAAGACACGGGGCAACAGGAACAAGGTACAGCAAACCATGAACAACAGGAACAAGGCAAGACTGCAACATCAACAAGGTATACATCTACAACGCCCAGGTAACAGATACAATGAACGCGCACAAGACAATGAAACATGAGGACTCTTTATAGGGAGGGTAATCAACACAAACTAGGAAACAGGAGGGTACGAACGATGACGCGACTCGGGGAGAGTATGGAAGGCCACAAAGGTCAAACACATCTCTCCCCACATGAAACAAAGGATTCTGTATGATTCAACCTCTAAACCAAGAAATACCTGACTAAGGAGAGGTAAAACCATGACAGTAATGTGTGTGTGTGTGGTGACCTCACAAAAGTGAAAGAAAGAAGTTCATGTGAATCAGTTAGTGATCATATGCACTCCTTGAATCTCCTGATCTATATAACTGAATGTGGCCTCTCCATCCCAGAACTATTTTCTTCGTTTACTGTTATAAAGTCTGACTTTCTGAATTAAATTTGAAGCGTTGTGTAGAAATAGTGAACGCTAACAATGGATTTCACTTCAGGCCAATGTTCCCTCTCATTTCTTACAGCACTGAGCAATTTTTTGTGTGAGCGCAAATTTTAAAGGTGTGAGCAACCTGAGCAAACATCTGAACACATGTTAACACACATTCTACAAAAGAGGTGCATGTTAATAGGCTATAGTTTGGTAGATTGCTTACCCCCTACTGTATATTAATAGTCCCTTCCCTTCTGTTAACAAAATTCAGTGTAGCTTATAATAATATGACAGTATAGTATTTTCAACCAGAGGCATTTTATTAAAGCACATTTCATTTAAACCTAAACAAACAACATAGTGCTTCCTCAGTCCTTTCTTAAATTTGCAGGTCTGTGAAGATTAGAACCTCTCCCAAAACAGCATCTAAAAACAAAGATGCACAATAATAATAAAACAGTCTAGTTTTTACTTCAATTATTGTTCAACTTCTTATAGTTAGTTGCCTAACATCTAAGCAAAATTATAAGCTTTATTGAGCTAATTAATAACTATTGACACATAATATTTAGAGTTCTATTGAAATTGCTATCTCAGTAAATATTAAAATACTGTCCAAGTGCATTTACAATGTATTATTAATATACTGTTATACCTCTTTAGTCCTTTCTTGACTGGCTGTGCAGGTCTGTGGAGATTAGAACCTCTCCTAAAACAGCATCTAAAAACAAAGCAACATATTGATAAAAACAGTATAGGGTCTAGTTTTACTTCAGTGATTAAAGATCTTGTTATCTTAACCGAACACACAGGCAGCATTTAAGGCTTTAATCAGCTAATGAATATCTGCTTCATACTGTCCATGTCCAAGTCAAACACTTTAGGTGACTTTTATAATGTATTTTTATTTCTTTGTGTATTTATTTATTAATAAAGAAACGTACCTTAAGACCATTCCCGTCTGTCCTTGTCTCCTTTCCAGTGAATGTAGACCTTGTCCAGATTTATAGGCCTTCTGCTTGTGTAGTCCGGATTCTCATGAGCTGATCCAAGTGGGCGGTCTACAGGCGGTTGCGTGAATTTGTCTTTATACAATTCATGAGACTGAATCCGTGTTCACAGTCTGCACTAGACACTTAGAATGTCCCGCAAATGTCAATCAACTGTGCGAGCTCAGTGAAATCCTGACTTTTTAGTGTCCAGGATACAATCTCGCCAAATGTCTTTCGTTGTTCCTTGACGCTGAACTTGAAATCCTTGTAGGCCTACTGCTGACAAATACGTGGCTGAATATGTCGGACAATTTAACCGACTTACCAGGACCATCACTTGTGTCTGTATGAACTATTTCATTCAGCCATTCTTCTCTGAAAGTCAAACAAACTTTTTGGGATGTTGCAGAGGTGACGTTTCTTCTTTTATTTTGCCATTGCTGTGTTCCGAGTGGATGGCGCCATCTGCGTGGTCTCAAACTACACTGCGCGGGAGTCTTAAAGGGAACATTGCTTCAGGCCTAAATGTTTTGAATCCGTCATAGCAGATTTCAGGAATCACTATTGTATTTCATTCTGGTGCATTTGACAGACGCTTTCATCCCAAATTTGTTTGTTTAGTGTGATCAGCTCTGATTTAAAATGATGATTTAGATTGACTGATGATCTGTCTTACATCTTATCCCATACAAAAACAACGTTTAACAGAGGCAGAAGTGGTGCTGTAATGATGGAGTTTTATCTTTTGTTAATCACTGTCTGAATCAGTCAGTGAAGAGTTTTTTTCTGTATACAGTCCCTAAAGCACAGGTTTCATCAGCTGGCTATTTTCAATGCACATTTGTGATCCATATGAAATGCTATTCTTCCAGGTTCTATTATTTTTTTTCAGCAGGGCAACTACATAATGTAAAGAATATCTTGTGAAAGTATAAACTTTAGATTTTGATTTACTTTGACTAAGGCCACGTCAAAGACTTACAGTAAAACATATTGAAATAAATGGTTAAAATCAAACTCTGATGCTCGTCACTAATAACTAGATTTTCACACACTGGGTCACACTCATGAGTGTAATTTGCGTCTATTAATGACATTGATAGTTACTGTAATAATTAACAATAAACATTTGTGCAGTTTTATCAAGCACCTGTTCTATACATTGCTGGCAGTCTCTCAGACTGACTTTCACAAGGCTAATGCTAATCAGCTCTCCCCATCAAATGCGCAATGCCAGCCGTATGATGTCTTGATGGTGTTTCTATGGAATTTCAAGGGAAACTAAAAAATCTTGGAGTCATCTTTGATGCCTCGCTAACATTTGAGCCTTTTATTCAGAACTCTGTTAAGACACCTTTTTCCACTTGAGAAATATTGGTCGTTTACGTCCTCTGCTGTCCTTCTCAGTTGCTGAAAGGTTAATAAATTGTTTTGTTTTCTAACGTATTGATTATTGTTATGCACTTCTTGCTGGATTATCTAAACCTAAATTAGCAAATTACAATATGTACGAAACTCTGCGGCTAGAATTCTGTCAGGAGAATCCAGTGATCATATTTCACCAGTTTAAGAGTCTTTACACTTGCTCCCTGTAAAATACCGTATTGATTTTAAAATCCTTTTGTTAACTTTTAAGGCATTGCATGACCTGGCCCCTCAACACCTGTCTGATCATTTAATTCATTACAAACCTTGTCAAAATCTATGGTCTCCTCAGGATGGTCTTTTATAGAAACAGCTCCGCTCCATGGGTGATAGAGCATTTTCTGCTTATGCTCATAAGATCTGGAACTCTCTTCCGATAAACATCAGGGAGGCAAACTCTCTAGCCACTTTCAAAACTTGTCTTAAAATATTTTATTTCACAACTGCTTTTATTTGACAGGATCTTTTGCTTTGTTTTTGTATTTTGTTGTGCTGCTTTATTAATGTGTGATGTATTATTTTGGTTCTTTGTTCAGCGCATTGAGAAGGAAACTTTTAATGGCGCTATATAAAATAAATGTATTATCATTATTAAAACCAAATTGTATTAAGCCGCTGACATCGTGCCTGACGAATGATTGACATGACAATCCCGCGGACTTGCACCAATAGACCAGAATTATTAATTTATTCCACCAACAGCACACACTGAACTGAACTGCTGTGTGAAGAGAAAACTTATGAGCACGCACAGCTCTCGTTCTTGAGTTGAGAGTCCAAAACAGTTTTCGGATCACAAGAATAATGATCTATCAATGTTTTGTTTTGAAGGAGAAAATATAATATAAATATATTGCTGGACTCGGACGAGACCAGAACATTTGTCGAGACCAATGACCAAGTCTGAGACAAGTCCGAGTGCAAATACCAACGAGTCCAAGACTATAAATAAATTCCAGTACTACAAAAGATCAGACACTAGTGAGTGTTTAAAGGTGTGTGTTTGATCTTCAGTATCATCTGATGGACATAAGAAGACGACACTATAGTGACATCATAGACACACAATCAACACAGACTGAAGACACAATAACACCTCACACTGATGAGACCTTTCTTATGAGCTGATGATGTATTTGAATAGATTTGATCACACCATCATTCCACATCTGGTTCCAGAAATGAATGATGACTTTCCACTTCACCCTTAGTAATCCCTCAAAATGTCTCCTCCCTTCAGGTAAAGAGGGAATTGGAGCGACTAAAGGGAGAGGCGGCTGGGCCCCAAACGTCTAAAAATAATCCACAAAGGAGCTCAGCTCTGCACGGATGATTCGCTTAAGTCTCCCCTCCTGAGTCTTCTTCTTAGTTTAATGGCAGATTACAACCATAATCAATTAGGTACATACCGCCACCCTCTCTATGCAACATGAGTCACATCTCACTGAATCTACTGGAGAAACTGTCTGAATCCTATAATATACCCCTGTATCCTGCAGATATTCCACCACAGCATCCTGTACATTCACATTCACTTTCAGGCATTTGGCAGACGCTTTTATCCAAAGCGACTTACATTGCTTTATCCTATACATGTTACATAGGTATTTGCAATCCCCTGGGATCGAACCCACAACCTTGCGTTGTTGACGCAATGCTCTTACCACTGAGCTACAGGAAAGCCGTACATCTTTTCTCCTGTTGTTCCGAAAAACACCCTCAAGGTTCCTTTTTCTTCCTGTCCGACTGATCTTTTGCTTTAATCTAATCCTATCTTCTCTATGTTCATTTTCTGTGATTTTACATTCATCAGATTTACTTTTACCACAGAAACACTGTGTGGTCAAACCTCGGTCTGGTTAAAACTGACTCCTCCCTTCTATTCCTTCATTCACACCATGTGCATTGATTCATTTATCTATACTATAATATTTCTTTCCACTATCATCCATGTCCCATCTGTCCTGACATTTCTTCATCATTTCTTTTATACTTATTGCCTCATAGCTTCTCCTTTAGCAAAGGGAATATTGATAACATTGCTCGAACTGGTTGATATTTTTGCTATTTTGTCTTCTTCCTCATTCTCTTTTATATTTACATGAGCAGAATCTCACTAATATAAGTATAACTTATATACTTATATTAGTAAGTATGTAAATTCTTACTAATATAAGTATATAAGTAAGAATTTATATACTCTCAGTTTTTGGAAACAACGCAACAGGGATATTACTAACATGAGTAGGAATGTTAAAACAGATTCTGTCCAATCTATATTCCTCTGATTTGGCTTTTGTTATCCATCCAAAGCCATTACCTTGAACAGAGTTATACTCCCATCATTCTTTAATAACACTATTGGGGTTTTCATCACCACACCCACGTCAGCAACACCAGTATGTGAGCATGAGTTTAACTCTACATGGATTGCCTTAGTTGGTGTTGATCTCATCGCACCAGAACAAATACACAAAGCTTTATTAATAACTCCATCTGTTTTCCTTCAATGTGTTTTCTGTACTCAAAGCATCCGTCATCTATTGTTGACCTCATTCCAGCCCTGTAAATATAAATCAATGATTATTATCTGCTCCCAGTCTTTCCCAACTAATGCTCTCATTCAGTTTATAACTTTCTTACATTTTGATTCCACCTTTTCCAGATGTACTTTCCATGAACTCTTTTGATTTAACAGCATACACAGATATTTAAAACAGTTGACTGTTTCCATGTCGGGACCATATAATACAAGTTGTGTTTGTCTATCCCTTTATTCCGGGTAAATAACACATGTCATGATTTACTTGGAGTCATCTTAAAGCCCCAATTATATGACCATTGTTCTTCTTTTCCTAATGCTTCCTTGATTTGACTCATCACACCCATGAGATCTCGTCCTCTTACCCAAATGGCCCGATCATCTGCATACGATGCTGACCCGACTCTTCTATCCAAATTCCCAATAATAAAATGAATTACAACATTAAACAGCACTGGACCTATTCCATTAATAAATTCCCTCATACACTTCTGATCCACTTTAACTCAAAATCTTCTTTCTGATAAAACATCTGAAACCCAATTACAGCACATACCTCTTATTTCAATCTTATTTAGTTTCATTCATAACCCTTCACTCCACTGATAAGCTTTTTCAAGATCAAAGATTATTAGTGTAATGAATTGTTTCATTTGAATTTTTGTGGAATGTCCTTTTCTGAAAGCACTCTGGTGCAAATAAACCTCTGTATTCAAGGAAATAATGAGATGTTCTCCATCCACTTGCACAGGTGGGATGTTAGGGCGATGGGTCTGTAGTTTCCAGCTGTTAGGATCCTCTCCAGATGTTTTAAAGATCTAAATCAACAACATGCATGCTAGACCCTATACCTACAAAACTACTGAAAGAAATGCTCCCAGAAATTATAGATCCTCTTCTTAGTATTATTAACTCATCTCTGACATTAGGACATGTGCCTAAAGCATTTAAGGTGGCTGTTATAAGGCCTCTTTTAAAAAAAACCAAACTCGACCCTAAAGAACTAGGGAATTACAGGCCTATATCGAATTTACCATTTATATCTAAAGTTCTGGAAAAAGTAGTTTCAACTCAATTATGCTCCTTCCTCCAAAGGAATGACATTAATGATGAATTCCAGTCTGGATTTCGAGCATGTCACAGTACAGAGACTGCTTTGATCAGAGTTACAAATGATCTGCTTTTAGCGTCTGACCGTGGCTGTATTTCGTTATTGGTGCTGCTAGACCTCAGTGCTGCATTTGACACCTTTGACCACAGCATACTTCTACATAGACTCGAAAATTACGTCGGCATTAACGGAATAGCATTGAAATGGATTAAGTCTTATTTATCTGACCGTTTTCAATTTGTAGCAATAAACAATGAGGTGTCCCGCAAATCACAAGTCCAGTACGGTGTACCACAGGGCTCAGTTTTGGGGCCTCTGCTCTTCGCATTATACATGCTACCTCTAGGAGATATAATAAAGCGACACGGAATTAGCTTTCACTGTTATGCTGATGATACTCAACTTTATATTTCCTCGAAGCCTCATGAAACCCAGCAGTTTCATCGAATAAAGGATTGCATAGTTGACTTAAAAATGTGGATGAGTAACAATTTTTTACTACTAAACTCGGACAAAACAGAAGTGTTACTTACTGGACCGAAAACCGCTATACGTAACAACCAAGAATACCGCTTAACGATTGATGGATGCTCCATAAAATCCTCGTCATCAGCTAAGAATCTTGGCGTTGTATTCGATAGTACTCTGTCATTTGAAAGCCATGTCGCCAACACCTGTAAAATTGCATTTTTCCATCTTAAGAATATATCTAAACTACGTCATATGCTGTCACTGTCAGATGCAGAGAAATTAATTCATGCATTCATGACATCAAGACTAGATTATTGTAATGCACTTCTAGGTGGATGCCCTGCAGGCCTATTACAAAAACTGCAACTTGTTCAAAACGCGGCAGCTCGAGTTCTTACACGTACAAAAAGGTATGAGCATATAACCCCGGTTCTGTCAACCTTGCACTGGTTACCTATAAAGCATCGCATTAACTTTAAGATCTTGCTTATTACCTATAAAGCCCTACATGGTCTAGCGACGCAGTATTTGAATGAACTTCTATTGTATTACAGACCTCAACGTACATTACGCTCTCAGGCGTCCTGTCAGTTGGTAATACCTAGAATTTCAAAATCAAGTGCAGGTGGTAGATCCTTTTCGTATCTAGCGCCTAAACTTTGGAATATTCTTCCCTGCACGGTCCGGGAGGCAGACACACTCTGTCAGTTTAAATCTAGACTAAAGACTCATCTTTTTAATCTTGCATACAATACTCCTCCATAATATTAATCCTCAGAGGATTTAGGCTGCATTATTTAGATCAACCGGAACCAGAAACACATCCAACAACAAATGATGTACTTGTTGCATCAAAGAGTGCAGAACAGTACTCTACTCTCAGCCAGTCTTGTCTCTTTGTTCCAAGGTTACCGCAGGATGCAGTTCATGCCCAGACCCGATGGCAGAGCTGAGAATGGGAAGCGGTGACCTGACAAGAGCTAAGAGGATAGAGCTGGATAAAGGACGCCACAACTTTGATTTTCCTACAACATTTCAAATGTTATTAGATTGTGAATGATAATCTTAAATCTATCATTTACCTTATTAAGTTTATTTTTTATTTTTATTTAGCCTTGTTGTGCAAGCACTGTTGAGCTTGTGCAGAGGCAGCAGCTTTTGCCAGAGGGGAACTGGAATCCCCTGGTTGGGCCTGGGTTCTCCTGAGGTTTTTTTTCTCGATGGGAGTTTTGGGTTCCTCACCACCGTTTGCATATTGTTTTGCACTATCTGCCTGGCCGGGGGGGCTGCTTTAGAATTCAGAAATTAGACATAATTAATATTGCATATAAGAATTTATAGTCCGTTTAATATTTGACCTGTGGTTCTTTCTCCTTTATCGCCAATGTGTCATTTCACTGTGTGTGTGCGTCTATGTCAATGTGTGTGTGTGTGTGTGTGTATGTATGTTCGCATATTGTGTGTGTGGAGCATTTGTATGTCTGTCTTTGTTGTTTTCACCTTTGTCTTGTTTTTACAGGTATATGCCTTTAGTTTTTTTACTTGTATTCAATGTGTCTCATGTACAGCTGCTTTGTAACAATGAAAATTGTAAAAAGCGCTATATAAATAAAGTTGAGTTGAGTTAAAGGTAGTTTTAATGAACTCGTCCAACTTTTGGCATTTGAGCTTCTTCCCAAATTTTCTTTAACAGAGACGATATTATCTCTAATATTTGTTCTGGTCATTTCTGAAACATGACACTGCCCAACTGATCTTCTGCTGTAGCAGTATTTCTGAGACCATTTAATACCATCACTAATTAATTCATATCCAGTTCTTCACTCATGACACTTTCCGCATGATCTTTTTTAATAAACACACCACTGCTTTCATTTACAATCTTTTCTTTATTTTGTCTGTGAATATCTTTTAAATGGTCACCGATCTTCTTTCCTAATATATTCTTTTTTCCTCATCTGTCATCGTCATTATTCCTTCATACTGTAATGATGGTGTTTTAACCTCCACTTCATTCCCACTCATTTTCTTCAGCATTGACCATATCTCTCCCATTTCAACTTCTCTCCAATAGTTGTTCAGTAACTCCTCCATGTGTGTCCTTTACTATTCTTCATTTCTCGTCCAGCTTCAGCCTTTTTCCTCTGATCATTCAGTAGATTTTCCTGCTTCAAGTTTGTAGTGGAGTAGGCGAGGCGAGACCGTGGTCCGAGGCCGGCAAGTAATTGTTAATTAGCGCCAGTGGTGCGCGCACCGGCCTCGCATCACGTAGGAGATTGGGAGCATATAAAAGGAACGAGCGACCGGATCGTCGAGGAGAGAGGACCGGGCCGAACGGGATCGAACGGTCGCTTGAACCTCGACGATCCGGTCGCTCGTCCAGGTCTAATGAAATCAAGGAGAAGTTTCTTGACTGCAAACAATATCAGGGTTGACTTCAGATTCTGCTACGAACTCTTTCATTTCTTGTTCATGTGCATCAAGCTTTCCATTGCAAGAGGTGGAAAACCGTGACAAGAATAATCAACCCTCTGAGATCCTCCATCATTATGAACACTCAACATACTGTGTATATCTTCAGCTTTTTCATCTTTAATGCCTAGAAACTCCTGTGCACACTTGATTCTATCACTTTTGCTTTCCTGCCGTGTCGCAACATTCTTAACTTTGCTCATAAAAGCTATAAAACTTTTCTTTTCCACAATCAAGGTATTATCCTCAACTTTACACTTATGATTACATGGCTGCTGTGTGTGGAGGTGCTGGCCGTCTTGTCCTAGATCTTGTGTAGGTTACAGCATACCTTGTATGGTCGTTCAGATTGTCCAAATATTCTTTTGGTCTATTTTGTTGGTTTTCATAAATACCAATCCCTTGTAATGGCTTTCTTTGTGTCCAATTAATAACCTTTTGTCTTTGTACTTCTGCAGCTTGTTTCTAAACCACACAGCATATGCAGCACATGTTCACCTCCACAATTGCAGCATTTTAGCTTCACATCCTTTTTACATTTGCCATAGTCATGTTCTCTTTCACATTTCGCACATCTTTGTCTCTTGTTAGTCCCATATTCTGACACTTGCAGCACATTATCTGTTGTGGAATGGATTCCCTGACTTTGTATTTGATCCAACCCATGTGAGCTTCAGTAGTCGTTCTCTTTTCAAACCCTAGCAGTACAGACAGGCTATCTTCTTTAACACCACATGTATTCATTTGGAGTCTTTTGGCTTCCGTTACATTCCCACCTTGGGTCTCATTCTTCACATCCTTCATGGACATTTTCAGATACACATTTGATACCACTCCTCGTAACTTTGTTACCTTTCCTGGTACATGCACTTTAATCTTTCCACCACCAAGGCTTCTCATTTTCAGAATCATCTCCTGCCGTTTCTTTTTTACTGCTTCATTTACAGTTCTTCTGTTTTTCAGAAATTTAGCACATTTAATTTTCCCTGTTTCCTTCTGCTTTAGTTACCTGAACAAGATGAAAAATACCTTTATCATTACTAAGTGTAAATGTCATGAAATACTAAGGGTGGTGAGGGCATGGAGACAGAGGTCTCAAGTGCAGACAGGGCGTTTTGGGGTTTTAAAAAGACTTTAACAAATAATAAAATACAAAACAAACACCCACGAGGAGTTAACATCACAAAACATGGAAACAAGAACAGTAACAGTAACAGTAACAGTAACAGTAACAGTAACAGTAACAGTAACAGTAACAGTAACAGTAACAGTAACAGAAACAGAAACACTAACTAACTAACTAACTAACTAAACTAACAGGACTATAGACTAGTAACACCTCACAACAAAATAAACTAGACTCACTGACAAGACAGTAACTCACCCACATGACACAAACAATGAACCAGCAAAGATAAGAGAAACGAGGTCAATATATAGGTCCACAAATCAAGAGGGGACAGGTGCAGGGGATAAACTAATTAACATCAACTAGGAAACAGGAGGGCAGGAACAATAACAAGACCGGAGAGTAGTCACAAGTCTTTAATACTTTTATTGGTTAAATATCAGACCTGAGAGGTGACCGAGAGCTATTATTTATTATTCAAAAAATATTTGTTATTATTACACAGCATTAAAGTGAAGTTCGGTCAGACTTGAGCCTTTCAGCTGCTGTGAGGATGTTTGGGATCTGATGTTTACAGTGTTTCACCAGCAGAGGGCGACATAGACCTTGTGATGATGACAGCGTTTGATAAAAGATATTAATCACACAAATAGATTCATTGAACTATTGCCCTATAGGATTTAAATCTGTATCTAATCAGAATAAAGAATATAAACTTAACATTTTAGTTGTAATAGTTGATAAATCTGTAAATTTTCAGGATTATTATTTAGACCGCTGGACTCTATTTAAAACACCGGAAATCACGTATTGTTGAAGTTGAAGTCGAAAGTGAAAACAGATGTTCGTGTTTCCTGAACAGACGAAGTAAGTATAATAAGTCATCATTTATTATCTAGAAAACCATGTGTGAAGTTGTCATCTCATAAACAAACATCATTAGTGTTGAAAAGAAGAGTTGTGTTTTAAATCTGTTTTCAGAATTGTTTTTGTTATCGGCCACGTGTCGAGATAAAGGTCTTAGATTAGATTAGATTAGATTCAACTTTATTGTCATTACACATATACAAGTACAGTGTAACGAAATGTAGTTTAGGTCTAACCAGAAGTGCAATTAGCAAGTGCAGGATATATAGTGTGAATAAATACAGAATACAATATTAGGGAAATACTATACAAATGTTGTATGACAATATGACACTCGGTATGTATTATGGACAATATATACAGAAGGATATATACTGTGAACATTAATGTGCAGGTGGTTATGAACAGATAACAATTTGGACTATACAATAGTGCAAGTGACTTAAGTGTGCATTAATTACAGACATTAGCTAATAAAGTTACAGTGCAGTAGATGAGTTAATGAAGTTATTAAGGTTACAGTGCAGTAGATGAGTTAATACAGTTATTGAAGTTATGGTGCAATGGATGAGTAGATGCAGTTAATAGAGTTACTGAGTTACTAATACAGTTATTGAAGTTATGGTGCAATAGATGAGTAGATGCAGTTAATAGAGTTACAGTGCAGTAGATGAGTTAATGCAGTTATTGAAGTTATGGTGCAATAGATGAGTAGATGTAGTTAGTAGAGTTACAGTGCAGTAAATGAGGTAATGCAGTTATTGAAGTAGTCCATTAGTGCAAATGAGCATTCAGTAATAATCTTTATTGAATGTATTTTTATTTTTTACATGTTTAATAATGTATTTGATAATAATTGTATTTAATAATGCATAATGTCTAATAATGTATTTGTTGATCCTTTCTAACTATATTTTTAGTTAAATGTCATAATTCTGTCAACTACATTAATATTACGCTGCGTTCATTTCTATTCAAGACCATAGGCCTGAAATAACATTACTAGAGATTTTGTGATGCTGCTTCTGAGTGTTTCTATGTATACTTTATTACATGCGTTTTTCCTCTTATTTATTTATCTGTCTATTTTAATGTTGTTTCATATCAGCTTGTTTTTTTCCGTTGTTTTGTAAGAAAAGTTCACCCAAAATTCTATTTACTCACATTCTAAACGTGTATGACTGACTTTGCAGAACACAAAAGATATTTTAAAGAATGAATTAACAACAAGTAGCCAAATCAACACAAGCGTTTCTTTTAGACGAATCAGCTACACACGCACGCACGCACACAACCAACCACCCACACACACACACACACACCCACACACACACACACACACACACACACACACACACACGCACACACACAGACACACCACACACATATATACATTTTTCTTTATTTCCACACTATTGATTATTACATAGAACATCTACTGATGGAGATTTCTCATAATCCAGCTGCTCTCACTGAAGTCTAGTTCTTTTAGCGACACTATCAAATGAGTTCACCGGAATGACATTTCTTCTTGTGATACTCTGACGATAACAGTGATGTTATATAGGGTGTCATAAAGAATATTGTTTGAATGGATTATTATAAACTCTCCCAAGCCGTACAGCCAAAAACACTGCAGTAGAAAGAGTCATAGACGCTCTGAGGATCGAATGCTTGGTCTTGTAACCTTTATTTAAAGGGACGCAAACAAACATGTTGATCTTGTGCAGACTGACCTCAAGTTATCCTCATGAAATATTAAAATGTGAAAGTAAGAAATGAATCGATAGAAAGAACATAACAATAATAGTTTTTTTGTTAAGGAAATGAAGCAAATAAAAGCAACCTCTGCTCCATGTTGCTTGAGAACTAATGTGGTCGGATCCAAAGTATACACGACTGCTTTCTCTGGAATTCTCTCAAGAAGAGGACTATTACATGCTGATTGGTTGATGCCGAGCTGCATTATAGCCCATTACACTATAAAATATAATTAATGTGTCTTATCACAAAAATAAACTGATATATTAACTTCACTAAATAATTTGAAATAATTTTGAAATAATCTGTTTTTTTCAGTGGGACATATTAAAAAATGTATTAAAAATCAAATAGTTAATTATTTTATTAAATAAACTTAAATAATATAAGTATTTAATTGACAAATTATATTTTTGGTCAATTCTTGAAATTATTAAATACACAGATTTTCTTACATTTTCACAGTTTAAACAGTATATTTCGTTGATTTCATAGCTTTAAGATTTACTCTTGTAAATTGTTTCCCGTTTAATCGTTGTTTCATTTTTAAGAGTGATACTATAAAGTTGACTTGACTTCAACCCCTGTCGACGGCCTTAACTTCTAAAACACACCATGCCGGAGCAATCCATCTGCTCACATTGAAAACGAATGACTTCAGATGTTGTGGCCTTTAGAATTCAGACGTTTTACATAATTAATATTGCATATAGGAATTTATGGTCTGTTTAATATTTGCCCTGTGTTTCTCTCTCCTTTATCTTAAATGTGTGCTTTCACTGTGAGTGCGTGTCTGTCTGTCCGTCCGTGTGTGTCTATGTCGATGTGTGTCAGCATGTGTGCATATTGTGTGTTCGGAGCGTTTGTATGTGGGTATGTCCGTCTTTTGTGTTTTCACCTTTTTCCTGTGTTTACAGATATATAACTTTAATTGATTTGCTTATAATCTATATGTGTCATGTACAGCTGATTTGTAACAATGAAAATTGTGAAAAGCGCTATACAATTAAAGTTGACATGAGTTGAATATGATGCTCTCGCCGGTGGCGGTGTGAACGCACACTGACACTCATTTAAGTCTAAACTAAGTCTGGTGTGGTATTTTATCTTTCTTAACGGTTGTTTGGGTCTTTTTGGTCATCTTGACTGATGTAGTCTGTATTACAAAGAACATTAAAACAAGTTTGGATCTATAGACCTGAACATAATATCTTAACAATTTATTTTTCATGTTAATCATTTGAAGCACCTTAGAAAGAAGAATCCTTTTATTTTTTCTGTCAGCTTTGTTGATCAAAGTAGAATAATTTCTTGTTACATCATGCTCCCTGAAATGTTTTCTTATTTAAAATTTAGGTTTAAATGACCTACATAAAGGTGTCATGTGACCTGGTTAAAAGATCATTATTGTTTGTAATTGGTCTATTGTAATGTAATTTGTTAACACGGTTTAGGGTTGAAATCTTCTTAGTCTTTTATCTTCATATACTGGACATTATTTTAGCTCCTGTCTGTCCAGCCTTTCTAAAAACACATTGATTGACACAACCGTTCTCATCGTTCTCAGAGATCTTCTGAAAAGCACTGTGTGCTCTGATTGACAGCTCACATGTCAGACGAATGACCTGTTCAGCTCGCCTCTCAGTCGGAGCCGTTTCACATCAGACCGGTTGCATAAACAGTAATAACAGTGACAGTTTTGCCTTCAAATATAACAATCAGATAGACCCGAAGGACTCATTATAGAGGTTCATTCTTATTTGATCTTGTACATGTCAGCTGTGATGTTGGGTTAACTGAAGCTGTACGCCTTCTATCTTAGCTCATTCATGTGGCATTAAATAAAACTACTCAGTGATGAAGACATGATGGGCCGTGTTTGATCGAGACGCTTTAGGTCTTGTGTGAGCCTTGAGCTTTGTAACAGTAAAGATCTGTACACATGCACCAACAGCTAAATGACACACTGAAGAGAAAGAAAAACATGAAACGATATCAGATGACCCGTTTAAAATGTGTTGTTACAGTGAGACATTTACAATGAAGAGGAGATCAGACTGTGTGTCCATGAAGAGTGACGCGTCTATGGATCCTACAAGACATTTTAAAGGCGCAGACATGAAACCTCACTTCAGGTGATCCGTTTCTGTATAAATATATTAATAATGTTACATTCTGTTCTTTATGATATTTATTTATTTCAAGGATTTTTAATGTCCTCCACTTTGTCTCAGGGGGTTCTTTGTCTCGTATAAAAATTGCATAAAAGTGTGGCTTGAATTGCTCTGAAGGTAGAAGAGTTCCTTGATTTGTCACAACCCTCATCAGTCCCTCCAGGATTTTTCAGTTTTGTTGTTTTAGAATTGAACACAAAATCAGGCAAATTCTGCAATATTTGTGGCAGCTTTCAGAAAGTGATGCTCAAAATGCCAGAACTGATCATCTTTGAGTGTCTGGAAAGATTGTGTATCTGTGTTGCTTTTCAATACATGACCAGTGTAGTATCACAAAGAAACAGTTTAATACGCTTTCATTGACCCAGCCAGTCAAATCTCAATGAATTTGATTGATTTGACGCCCCACTTCCCCTCTTCATTTTGCTCTCGTTCAAGAACCCTTTGCAGAAAGTATAAGAACCACTTGGTGATGGAAAGACTAGAGGAAATTCGACTTAAATACTTCAACACCAGTACTTTGACTTGTAAGTGATCAAAAGTTCAGCAATGTAACAGTATTTGTTCATAAGTAAAGGTAAAAAGTACTTTTTAGCAGGTGATATTCAAAGTGATACATCACCCGAATATTTTAATTCTGTCATAATTTTCTCACACTCGAGTTGTTACAAATCTGTATACATTTCTTTCTTATGATGAACACAGAGAAAGATATTTGGAAGATTGCACATAACCAGACAGATTTGCCCCCCATTGACTCCCATAAAAGTACTTGATACATTTGTTTGTTCTGTTGATCTCAAAAGAAGACTGTAAACAAGTTCGCTGCTGTGAAGAAGGAGAAGAGGTCGGCGTGGTTGGTCAAAGATATGTTTATTCCCAGCTTCAGTACAAACACAAAGTAAAAGTAAATAATATGTAAATATAGCCTCCTGGCTCATAAAGGAAATATGGCAGTCCTCTCGTTAGCAACTGCACGTCCTAGCTTCTCGCTTGGACTCTCTCTCTCCTCGTGCTGGCTTTTGTCCTCTTCTCGCCAATCACTGGAATTACAGACAGGTGTTTACAATTGGTCTTTGACCTACTTACCTCCCGTCGATTTCCTTTCTCTCTCCCTAGACGCCGTTAGGCCACGCCCCCCTTGCCACATATCCCCACCGCCTGACTCAGGCCGGGGCCCCATCCAGCCTGCAGCTCAAGAGGGTGACAGAGGGTGAACTCCCGCCCCAGGAGGTAATAGCGGAGGGTGAGGACAGCCCACCGGATCGCCAAGCATTCCTTCTCAATGGTGCTGTACATCGTCTCCCTCCTCGAGAGCTTACGACTGATGTACAGCACCGGCCGCTCCACCCCCTCCACCTCCTGGGATAGGACCGCTCCTAGCCCCCTGTCCGATGCGTCGGTCTGTAAGAGAGAAGGGAGAGAGAAATCAGGAGCGTGCAATAACGGGCCACCACACAGAGCTGCCTTAACTTGGGTGAAAGCCTGCTGGCACGGCTCCGAACATTGGACGGGATCTGGTGCCCCCTTTTTATTGAGGTCCGTCAGGGGGCTGGTGAGGGTTGAATAATCGGGAACAAACCTTCTGTAATAACCCGCCAACCCTAGGAATTGCCTCACCTCCTTTTTGGTCTTGGGACTCGGAGAGGTTGCAATTGCTGCAGTCTTATCAATTTGGGGACGCACCTGTCCATGACCCAAGTGAAGCCCAGATACCTGACCTCCACTCGCCCAATTGCACACTTCTTCGGGTTAGCCGTGAGCCCCGCTCCTCTCAGCGAACGCAATACCGCATTTAGGTGCTGCATATGCCGCTGCCAATCATTACTATAAATGAGTATACAATGGCATCCAGGTAAGCAGCGGCATATGCCGCATGTGGACGTAGGATACGGTCCATGAGACGCTGAAAGGTAGCTGGGGCTCCGAATAAACTGAATGGAAGTGTGACAAATTGGTGTAATCCAAACGGCGTAGTGAAAGCTGTTTTTTCCTTGGATAAAGGAGATAAGGGGATCTGCCGGTAACCTTTTGTCAAATCCAATGTCGAAAAAAACCGAGCCGCACCTAGCCGATCAAGCAGCTCGTCAATCCGCGGCATTGGATATGCATCGAACTTCGACACAGCATTCACCCTGCGATAGTCCACACAGAACCGGACCGAGCCGTCGGTTTTGGGAACTAAAACTATCGGCCTGGCCCAGTCACTGTTTGACTCCTCTATTACCCCCATATCCAGCATAGCATCTAATTCTTCCTGAACCACTTTTTTCTTGTGTTCAGGTAGACGATACGGCCGGCCACTTACAACCACCCCTGGTGTGGTCTCATTATGGTGCTCTATGAGTGTAGTGCGGACAGGCAGAGACGAGAACACATCGGCAAAACGAGCCTGCAACCTGGCAACGTCAGTGACCTGGGATGGCGAGAGATGATCCCCCCGGGGCCAGAGTGTTCGGTTGGGTTTTTCTTCCCACCTCTGGTCCGAGATCATCCTCTCTTCCTACCACCGTCGCCAGCATCACCGCGTCCACCTCACTCCATTTTTTAAGGAGGTTGAGATGGTATAATTGATGTGTGTCGCCTCTGTCTGATCTTACCACCTCATAATTGAGATCCCCCACTCGTCGTGTAACCACAAAAGGTCCTTGCCACTTGGCGAGTAATTTTGAGCTGGATGTTGGGAGTAATACGAGAACTTTCTCTCCCGGTGTAAATTGACGTAGTCTGGTGCCCTTATTATATTGCCGGCTTTGTCTGTCCTGGGCATGTAACAAATTCTCCATAGAGAGCCGCCCCAAGGTGTGGAGTTTTGTTCTCAGGTCCATTACATACTGGATTTCGTTCTTACTAGCGGTAGGTCCGTCCTCCCAAGTCTCTCTTAGGACATCCAGCACACCACGTGGCTGACGCCCATAGAGCAACTCGAAAGGGGAAAACCCCGTGGAGGCTTGGGGGACCTCGCGCACAGCGAATAACATGGGCTCCAGCCATTTATCCCAATTTTTGGCGTCCTCGTGAACGAACTTTCGGATCATGGTTTTCAAAGTGCGGTTAAAACGTTCGACCAGTCCGTCCGTTTGTGGGTGATAGACGCTGGTCCGAATCGTTTTCACCCCCAACAACCCGTATAGTTCGCGGATTGTCCGTGACATAAACGTCGTGCCTTGATCCGTGAGAATCTCTTTCGGGATTCCCACGCGGGAGATCAACGAGAACAGTGCGTCCGCCATGCTTTTAGCGGAAATATTGCGGAGCGCCACTGCCTCGGGGTATCGGGTTGCATAGTCCACGATGACCAATGCAAATCGATGCCCTCGTGCGGAACGCTCTAGTGGCCCGACCAGGTCCATACCAATTCGTTCGAAGGGGACCTGTATTAAAGGAAGCGGGCACAATGGTGCTTTTGGAGTGGCCGGTGGGTTTACCAACTGGCATTCACGACATGCTGCACACCATCTGCACACATTCTCGTGGATGCCCGGCCAAAAAATACGGGCCATTAAGCGATTCAGTGTTGCGGTGTGTCCTAAGTGTCCTGCCATCGGATTAGCATGAGCCGCCTGGAAAAGCATTTCCCGGCGGCTCTTTGGAATGACTAATTGTGTTGTATTCTTCTTTGACTGAGTGTCTTGGGTCACTCGATACAACCTGTCCTTGATTATGGCAAAATATGGATAGGTGAGCGGCTGTGCCGGTTGGAGGGACTGCCCGTCAATCATGCGGACCTGCTCAAACGCATTTTTCAGAGATTCATCTCGCGATTTATCCAGGGGGAAATCATCGCACGATGAGAGAATTCGTCTCTCAATCGTGCTTCATTCCCCGGAATCTATCGTCGAGGGTCCCGGCTCTGCCTCTCCAAATTGCGCAACCGTCCCTATCTGATCATGTTTATCCCCAGAGACACCCGCACATAAATGCCCTAATAAAACACTAAAATCTGGCCAATTCGTCCCCAAGATTAGCGGGTGTCGGAGGTGTGAGTTAACAGCTACCTCAACTGTATGCTTTTTCCCCCTAAATTTAATCACCAGGGCGACTAAGGGATAACTCACCACCTCCCCGTGCACTCACCTTACCTTAACCTCGCGGCCCGTATCCAATGCCGTAATTTGAATCACGCCTGGGTGGATCGAGGTTTGGTTACAGCCTGAATCCACCAAGGCCTGATAAGTACCCCCGCAATACTCACAGGTATTTGGTACCACCCAGCCTGATCGGGGGCGGTCTGCGGGGCGTCGGGGATCCGGATCATCGCTCCAACCTCCATAACCGGGCATGACCGGATGAGATGATCCGGGTCCCCGCACCGCCAGCAGACCGGCCCAGGCCGACCCACTGCTCTGGTGGTCGGAAGTAGGCCAAGGGATTGGCGAGAAGAGGAGGAAGTGGGAAACCGGGAGGACTCACTCCCGCCGGCCATTCCCCCACGCTGAACATTGGCCCTGATATCCGGCAAAAACCAGGGTGCCGGGCTGCCTCGAGCCTGGGCAGCTGTCTGCGGCGCCAGACGGAACCTAGGAGAGGAAACAGAAAGGGGGGGAGGGGGAGATGCTATCTGAGACCCGCCGACCGCACAGCACGACGCCATGTGATCTTCTGCCAACTGGACGGCCTGTGTCAGCGACGTCGGCCGGTGGCAGTGGACCCACTGGGCGGTTCCTGCGGGCAGCCTCCCCACAAACTGCTCCAGCGTCACCTTCTCCACCGTATTGTCGACGTCGCTGTCGTCGTCCACTAGCCATTTGCGGCAGGCGTCCCGGAGCTGTTGGGCAAATACGAAGGGGTGGCCACTGTCCCCAAACTCCAGCGACCGGAAACGTAGTCGCTGCTGCTACGGGGTTCGTCCGACCCGATGGAGGTCCGCTTTCCGAAGGTCCGAGTAGTGTAGGAGGTTCTGGACTGGTATTTGTTGCGCTGCGAGTTGGGCCTCTCCCGACAACAGTGGAATAAGTCGGGGCGCCCAACTCCCGCGGTCCCAGCCAGATACCTCGGCGGACCTTTCGAATAGATCCAAAAAAGCCTCCGGGTCGTCCTGGGGCCCCATTTTATGGAGCAGCACGGGAGTTTGATGGCCGGTAGCCGTTGGCATCTCCCCTCGAGCAAGCCAGCTCCGGAACAACTCGCGGTCATCCGACTGTGCTTTGAAGAGCCTCTGGAACCTTACTTCCTGGTCTCCCTGTAGCGAAAGCAGGGCCTGATATTGCTCATGATGAAGACCCGCGAGTGCCTGGATCACTTCCGCAAATGGCGAGGTTGGTGGACTCTGCATGGCGGCGGCTTTCTCCTACTCCCGGGTTTCGGCACCAGTGTAAACAAGTTCGCTGCTTTGAAGAAGGAGAAGAGGTCGGCGTGGTTGGTAAAAGATATGTTTATTCCCAGCTTCAGTACAAACACAAACTAAAAGTAAATAATATGTAAATATAGCCTCCTGGCTCATAAAGGAAATATGTCAGTCCTCTCGTCAGCAACTGCACGTCCTAGCTTCTCGCTTGGACTCTCTCTCCCCATCTCTCCTCGTGCTGGCTTTTGTCCTCTTCTCGCCAATCACTGGAATTACAGACAGGTGTTTACAATTGGTCTTTGACCTACTTACCTCCCGTCGATTTCCTATCTCTCTCTCCCTAGATGCCGTTAGGCCACGCCCCCCTTGCCACAAAGACATTTTGAAGAATGTTGGACAGCAAACAGTTCTGGGTAACTTTTGACTATCGTTCTCATTTTCCTACTATGGGAGTCAATGGGGTTCAAGAACATTCGTCCAAATATCTTTCTCTGTGTTCAGCCAAAGACATTTCTACAGGTTACGATCAACTCGAGAGTGAGTCAGTCATGTCATAATTATCCTTTAATGAATGATCAATAATCATGAAATCAATTCAAAGATTTGTATAGAAAATACTTTCAACAAAACATATTTAGCTTATAATTTCAAAACATTTGACAAGTCATCAGACTTTCTCACAGTCGTCATCTCTGTCAAGCACCAACGCTAATAGAACATCAACTCATACTGTGAACTCATGAGCAAAAGACTGGGAGGATTCCTTCTGGTGTTCAGATATATCACTTTTGTGTGTCTGGTATGAAAAGAGATCAGAGTAGTTGAGGATCTACAGTGACCTCCACTAATATTGGCACTCTTGGTAAATATGAGCAAAGAAGGCTGAAAAAATAAACCTGCATTGTTTTTCATTTTGATCTTTTATTAAGAAATCTAAAAAATTCCAACATTTCATTGTGGTAAAACTATTTGAGGGGGCTATGTCACATTGTGATTTTTTTGATCTTATAAAGAAGCTTTGTTAATAATTCTTATGAGTAAAATATCTCTCAATTATATTCCCATTAAATATTCTTATTCACAACACGGTGACTATAAACTTAGTGTTGTACTCTCAAGACTTCTTGTTGCACAGGAGAATACATTTTAGTAACACAGAGCCAAACCCCTTTAATAATTCATCACAATGTGTTAAACCAAAGAAGATAGTTCCTACTTCCAATTGTTTTACTTCAATTAATTTTTTTAATAAAATATAAAAAGGAGAAACAACGCAGATTGATTTTTACAGCCTTCTTAGCTCATATTTACCAGGAGTGCCAATATTTCTGCTCATAACTGAATGACTATAGTTTGACTTTTTATTTGATGATTTATTTAGTTCAATTGATGAGAATTTTTTAAGAAGAAATTTGATCCTCATTTTCAAATATGTTCACAATGAGAAACAGATTCATAAAATGTCATTTATGAACTCAGAAAGACTCTACAGGATGAAATATAATCAACACGTCTGCGGAAACACTCCGTTCAATTGACAATTTTATTATTGAAAATATGAAAAGATAACACATGCTTTTATTTGTTGGAATACAGTAATGAACTGTAATGTGTTGTGTGTTATAGATCAGTTGATCAGATGAGATCAGATCCAGACTTCAGCTGTGTGTCTATGAAGAGTGACCGGTCTATGCTTCCACCATTAAGCTTTAAGAGTGGAGTTACAAGACCTGATGTCAGGTATAAAATAGCTTTAAAATGTGATTATAGTTTGACATTTCATTTGATTTATTTGGCGTTTAAGAGATGAGAAATAGCTCTTGTGATGATTTGTTTCCTTTCATTATTATACACGCTCACACAGAAAGAGCATGAACATGAATTCCCTCATACATGACTAATGTGAAACACATGAGAACACCTGTTTTCTAAACCAGAAAACAGGTCGTAAGAGAAAGTGTTAGCAGCCGTATGAACTAGCAGTGATATCCGTGGATTTCTGAGCTAATCAGCAAACCGAACGAGATTTTAGCATTTTGTTCTCTTCTATTATTCAAATGTTAGTAAGAGGACGATCAGTTTCAGTTTTCAGTTCAGTTATCAATCTGAACATGTGATGGACGTCAACTCGTTCATCAACAATTTGGTCGCTTCTTTGAAAGCATGTTGAGTAAAACAGCTCTATGTGTGAAGCACATACAAAAGACCTGAACCGCTTTCTGCATGTGACATTCGGCCTAAAGCCTATTAACACACAGATCAGAATTAGGATTTATTCATAAATTACTTTCACAACAGTATAAAAACTGAAGAGTTATTAAAGTAATGAGAAAAAATCCACTAATAACAAAGTGTCTGATTCTTGCTTTTCAATCGTCCTGATCAGACCACTCGTAACAGAACCCGTCTGTCAGAAGATGAAGTTTGATCCGTCTGAGAATCAACCACAACACTTCAATGAAGACATGAGTCCTGCTTTCAGGTGAATCACAAGATGAAAGAGTTCCCAGCATACATCACTCAATGGAAAAGTTCGTCCAGAAATATAAACGCTGTCATAATTTACTCACCCTCATGTCATCCTCAGTGTTTTAGTCTCGTGTTAAAAAATAAAAACAATCATATTACAAGATTAAAGAAAGTCAAAATTATGAAGAAACATAAATTAAGCATCAGTTCTGGCAGGCCGCGCCAGTCAAGCCCGCTATTAGCCGATTCAGGTCAACCAATAAGGAAGCCCCACAAAATAAACCGGGGCTTTAAATTCTCCATTTTGGCATGCATGGCCACATTATTACAATTGCTTAGTAAACAGATCATGGTTTCATGATAATATCTATGCTATCCGAGATGTCTACGCTTGTAATTATTTTTCATTTAGTATCTCTATTTTCACTTACCATGTCAGTTTCGGATTTATCTGATGACCAGATGTTAGAACGGCCAATGGGGCTTCTGGACGAGGTTTCAGAAAATTATCAAAGCTCATCGCTCATACGCCGAAGCTCTCGTCTCACTAATAAATCACCTTTGCTATCTATCTCCGAATGACCAGCCGAGAAAATCCTCAAGAATTTGGACGACCAAAAAATTCAAGCCCCATTGGGAACGTCTCACGATGAGCTATTTCAATTCTTGTTATCCATCTTAGAGGAACCAAACCAGACATCCTATTCTACTCAACCAGCTGCAGGTCCCAGAAAAATATTCCAAAAAAAGAGGAAATAAAAGTGTCTCCACCTAGGGGTGGGCAATCTAGAAAAAAATTCAAATCAAGATTTTTTCTAGATCGATCACTATTCACGATTTTATCCCGGTTCTTCTTCAAGTTGGTTTAAAGACTATTTTGCACTACAGAGCTACAATACAGCCAAACTAATGTCCCCATATAAAAAATATACTCTTAACCATTCATATTTTGAAGAGAATTTTAATTAAGTTAATATTTAATGCAAGTGCAAGACCATAAATAAGCTGTTGTAGCAAAAAACTTTACATTTTGAATTTTGTTTTGCATATTGTTGCCGGACTCGGAGTAAGGGTGTTGAATGGAAACGGAGGATAAATATTTGCGGCTGGCTATTTCGTCACGTGAATCTTCGAGTCTTTTAAAGCCCTCATTTTCCACAGTCTTTATGGGAATCATGTCTTTGGCAAGGTAAAATGCGACCGCGTCAGTTACATCTTTCTAGCGCTTGCTTGTTCTGTCATACGGAGTTCCTTTCTCAAATCCTACTTTCATTAAGGTCGTTTGTTTAAGCCTTGTAGTTTCCGGATGCTTGGTCGTACCTGATTTACTCGCGTGGGATCCCTTTATAATTTGACTGTCGGGATACTCTTTCGGATGCTTTCTTTTGAGGTGGTTAAAAAGGATCGTTGTGATGCCATCCAATGTGCGAATCTTATCATTGAAATATTTGCAATAACTGTTGTTTTGGCCGTGTCATTTGGAGAATACCCAAACCATTTCAACACTACTGATGTAGAATTTTTTTTATGGACCAACTCCTCTCTATGTTTCCCTCCATCGTCACTGACCGCGTCACGTAATCTAACTGAATTCACAAGCAACGTATACGAGCTTGTTAACATGGCGCAATCTATCGCAAGTATGTTGACGAATTCAAAAGAACAGCAACGGATATAACATGTCTTGCACTATATAGGACGATGTAACGATTATTCAGAAAAAGTGGATTGTGCAGTCATTTTAATCGTTCGCGATCAGATATCGTCATATTGCACACCCCTATCTTCACCCATCAATGTTCCAGAATTACGCAAAGCATTAAGAAAAAAGAGAGATAATACTCTTGAAGACAACTCCCCCCTGGTCAATTTCCCCTGACGAAGGAACTGCTTTCCCAGGGGAAGACCAGACCAGACCTCTGGAACCTCCATGTCTAGTTCCTGGACGAGACGAGGAGACCTTGAGTGGCGTCCCCCTACTGTGGTTGAGTCGATCATTCCACTAAGGGATAGACTTACAAGTGGCTTGGCCATCCGAACTGCGTAATTTACCACTCAACATTTCATCGACAGCATTACTCAAATTATATCCAATTATCATAGCTTGTTTACTATGGTGTTACCAATGGTCGAAGAAGAATATTGTACACTTACAAGTGGCGCCTCTGCTCGTCCTGGTGCTCTATCGAGAACATGCTGTCCTTTCAGAGGCTCGAGAGTAATCTCTCCCCTTCCACACTGAAGGTGTATAGCTGCCATTGCCGCTCATCACAACCCAGTTGCAGGTAGGTCTCTAGGACAGCACAACCTGATCAATAGGTTCCAAAAGGGGCGTCCATCAAAACTGCAGGGAAAGGTGCTTGGCTAGGTAAAGCAGACATAGTCGACGCCTTCAAAGTAATGACACTTGTTTTGCCGTTAGGTGGCGCAATAAAATATACTCTCCTTTGGGTGTCGTAGCAGCCCCTGGATCTTCGAAACATAAGCAGAGGCATTATGCTGGATACTATAACATAACCATGAATTATAGCTTCATGCTTCATTTTCAAGATGATTTCTTAGTAATTGACTTCCCTAACTCCAAACCGGATCATTGTATCAATACTTTGAAAGAAAGCTTCTCTTTTCTGGGTACTCCCCTTTCCAAAGTGAAAACTACAGGGCCATCCCACATTATCACATTTCTCAGCATCACCCTGGATACAAACTTGATGCAAGCTTCTTTACCTGACGAGAAACTCGATCGAATCTAAGCAGCAATTAAAGATTTCTCCAAACACGAAGAATTTTCAAAGCGAGAATTGCTTTCCTATTAAATACGGACATATTAATTTCCCCAAGCGAATTATCCCTCAGGGTCGCTCTTTTATTTCTAGGCTTCTCAATATTGCAAAAACGGCAGACAAACTTCACGATTTAATTCAATTAGCCGTTTCGAACTATGTTTCTGTTTCATACTTTGCAACGGATGGATTGGCATTTCCTTTTTCTACAATGATTTTGCAGAATCTTCCTATGATCTTAGTTTTTTTACAGACGCCACGCCTTCTATCGATTTTGGAGGTATTTTTAACAATCAATGGTTTGAAGATGCTTGGCTATCCGAACTGCGTTATTTTTCACTCAATATTTCATCGACAGCACTACTCGAATTATATCCAATTATCATAGGTTGTTTACTACGGTGTTCCCAATGGTCGAAGAAGAATATTATCGTATACTGCGATAACCAAGCCACAGTGCACATAATTAACAAAGGCTGTTCAAAGATTCCTTTCATAAATAGGTTCTTGAGATGTCTCATGTGGTTAAGCATCACATGCAATTTCAAACTACACGCTGCACTTATACCAGGCCTGGATAACAAAATCGCTGATTGTTTGTGAAGCGGGTCCCGGCAAGGTCTCCACTGGTAGATATATAGATAATCTTCTGATAGGAGTGTCTGCAATCATGAATTATTTCTGTTATTTTGTCTGCTTTACATTGAAGCACAGGTTATATCCAGATTTGGATAACATGAACCCATATATTCTTCAAAAGTTTGTTTTCACATAAATGTCTCCTCCCATAATTTCCAGGCATTGAAAATTTGTATGAACCCAAACACAACAATTTTCCCTTTAACTCACATTTTCTGTCTATCATCAATAGAATATTTTTGTAATCACCATAAACTGTATAAATGTTCACTTTATATAACAAAATAAATCTCATTTGCAGGTAAGCTGTATTACATAACTTTATATAAACACCAAAGTCCATAATAAAACATGATTGGCTCATAACTTGGCACCCAATCCTATGATCGAAAACTGTCGTTGTCTAATATTAACGTGTGCGCATTTAAACACGGCTGCACCCGTAACTGGTCTTACTCTGTTCATTGGCATTAACTTACTACTCTTTAAACATTGTACTACACACACACAGCTACTTTCCACACAAATGCCAAGGAACCGCTAGAAACAAGTAAAAGAAAACAATAGATGAGGTCGTTGGCCGCCATTTCCTACATTTCCAACTACATACCCTCAAACTTAACTGTTTACACACTTGACATACTTTTAGCGTACAGACCACACATCACCGGGGATTCATATTAGTTTAGTCACCTGTAGTCACATAAAAGGTGTGTACCTAACTTTGAAATATTGAAAATATTGCACAGAAATCAACAATGCAGGACAACACTAGCTCATTCTCCAATCACTTGGATTATGAGCTCCTCTTGCTCTGCATATTACTAAGGGTCCCAGTGTAACGCTGCTGGCACTATGTGTCCATTTTATAAAACAGCATGTCATTGTGCTTCTTTGTGGACTCTCATTAGTATTCAATTCTTTCAGTCAGAATAAAATAAAATTACAATATAAAGAAAGAAAACTAAATATAATCTCAACAAAACACTTATTTTGTGAGTATCACATCAGTCTCGTTTTAAATTCCAGGAATTCAAAAACCTGTGCCCGAACGCTTCAACCCAAAGTTTGACGTGCCCACCTTTCTTTCAGACCATCCTGGACTAAACGCTACTTTGAAAAGCTATTTGCATTCAGCTGCCAAACTCATGCGAGAGGGTTTAGCAAAATCCACCTTAAAAATGTCAAGGATTGGCATAGGGAGAACCCAATTGCAGGCAGAGACGGGGAATTAAGGGGTTAACAGATTTATTTTACACTGAACACTACAAAACAGGCAAAACAAAACCCACAATGGGGAAAACAAGACAGGGTAAATTATTAACGGCAAACAAGGACACTGACTGACTAAAACTATAAAAACAAACACGAGCTACACTTACTAACACCGCATGGATAACAGGAACTTTGGAGAACAGGTAAGAGACCGACAAGAGACAACAGGCATACAGGCATACAGGCATACAGGCATACAGGCATACAGGCATACAGGCATACAGGCATACAGGCATACAGGCATACAGGCATACAGGCATACAGGCATACAGGCATACAGGCATACAGGCATACAGGCATACAGGCATACAGGCATACAGGCATACAGGCATACAGGCATACAGGCATACAGGCATACAGGCATACAGGCATACAGGCATACAGGCATACAGGCATACAGGCATACAGGCATACAGGCACAATGAACGCGCACAAGACAAGAGACACAAGGTCAATATAAAGGGAACAGACTTAAGAGGGAACAGGTGCAGGGGATTAACACTCAAGGAAAGCTAATTAACACAAACTAGGAAACAGGAGGGTAGAAAAATGACAAGACCAGAGAGAGATGAAATCGTCTCTCTCCCACGTGAAACAAAGTATTCTGTATGATTCCACCTCTAAACCAAGAAATACCTGACAAGGAGAGGTGAAACCATGACAAAAAACCTATGATCACGCATGGTTTTATTTCATTTCTTTTTGCTCAGTCTTTTTAGCCCTTGTTGTGCCTGTGAATATTAACATGGTGTGTGCATATATCACTTATTGTCACATATCGAAAACAACATGCATCATCTATTAATATTAAATAACAGGAATTCAGCTTCATCTAAGATCTCTAGACCCCTCAGTTTGCAGTCTTCCTGGAAGACCCCCTCAGTGTGTCTTCTCCTCAACGGCATCAAAAAGGAATCAATTAAAGACAAATACAAACGTCTACCTCGTGCGCTATCCTTAATTCATAAAATGGTGCTAAAACTTAAACATGGGTGTTTCAGTCATTTCATAGACACCATGTTGGAGGCGACTTTCCTTTCTACCTTTTATGGTTTTATTCGGGTGGGGGAATTCACTACTCGTGATCACGGCATGCAACCTCACAATCTCTGACATTTCTTTCGATAAAGAGTACTTTTCAATTTTTCTGAAACATTAGAAATGTGACCGTGAGCATAAAGCTGTTTCTGTTTTCATGGCTCGAATAAACACTCTTTTCTGCCCTTTTCTGCCCCTTATGTCTCATTTATGTACCTTTGCCCTCTTTCTCAACGCAACAATCCACTATTCATCATCGGCAAGGGGAAAAGTATGTCAAGAACCTGGTTTGCAGCATTGCTTCACACAATTTGCCAGCTCTGTGGTATCTCCCCAGAATCATACAATGCACTCCTTTCGTATCGGAGCAGCATCTACAGCAGCATCCTTCACTTCAGTCCCCACACTAAAGGCTATGGGGAGGTGGTCCTCTGGCGCTTACGGGCGATACGTGCGCCTAGAAGCCAAGGTCATCCTAATCTTGCATTGAAGGATGGAATCTACTTTATTAGCATAAGACCGTTTCACTGGTCCCTATCAACAACAGGATTTACCTGTCAACACATGGGTATGTTCTATTTTATGTGCCTTTTATTACATCAAATAAATGCAACTTATCTTCAGATTTAGAAAAGTGGCCAGCAACAGCTTGCTGCAACATTCATATATATTTAATTTATTTTCCAGCTTTTTAAATGCGCTCAGTACCAGGTAGTTCCTATATATATAATTTTGTATTTATTTAGAATTGCGCTCAGCAGGGGCGTCACTAGGCCCTTTTTAGGAGGGCTTTAGACCCCCTAAACTTCTGCCCAGCCCCCCTAAAAAAATATTAGATTAATTAATTTGTGATCGCTTCAGTCCCCTTTAAAAACTAATTTAAACGGCGGCGCGATGCGTCAAGTTTCGGCTCCTCCCCTGATCTAAGTCTGAATGGATTCAGCGCGTTATTCAATCCGCAGGGGCGCCGAGCAGAGCGAACATCAGAGAGTACAAGGTGTGTGTGTGTGTGTGTGCATTTATTGATAGATTGCTATGATATGACATCTGCATCGGTGCAGTTCTTGTAATTGCAGTTAACATAATGTTACTGAACCAATATACGGCTCGGTTTCTCATCCAATACCTGTACGTCTTCGCTGCATTCACCTTCAGCCCTTAACACAGTGTGATAGTTGTTTTTTCTTCATACAAAAATGAAGCGATTAACACTCATGAAAACATACTTTAGAAAACGATCATGATTTATTTTAATTTACTTTTTAAAATTTAAAACATATTAAGGTGTATCTCGGCATTACATTATGCAGCCATGCACAGAAATGTTTAAATACACTGATCATTGTCTGAAAGCAACAAATGGCACAGAGAGATGGCGTTTTTTAGTGACTGGTCACATCTAAATGTTTCAAATTTTTTAACAGTGTTGTATATGGCTCAGTCAGTACTCCTACTCCCATATATGAAATACAGGGAATACAATGAAATAGTAGATAGCAATAAGGTTAGTAGTATTCAACCCCTTTTTTTTAATCATCCTTATTGGGGGCTCAGCCCCCCTAAAATGAAAATCCTAGAATCGCCCCTGGTGCTCAGTAACAGCAGTTGCAATTATTTCATTTTATATTAGAAGTGCTCAACAACAGCTCGCTGCTTATAGATTATCTATTTCATTATTAATTTAAGCCTTCTATATTTTGTTGTGGGTAACTGGCATTTATCATTTGTTGGCGATGGTTTTGTTTTGGGGTTGACGATAAGGGTTCTGACAGAATTGTTGGTTCTCATGTGTCTCTATTATGGCTCATGATGGATACGTTTGTTTTCTGGTTCTTCAACAAAACAAAACCTATATAAGAAGTGTCAGAGCCAGCCTTAAGCCATGACAAAGGAAACTACACGCTGGAGGAAAACAACCAATTGCCTCAACTTTACACGGACTGGCCGCACACACCCTTCCCCACCACCTTGCCAAGATATGTGTGGATTTGGCAAACTCACATTTGGCCAAGTTAAAAGTTAGCCCTGCATATTTAAAGCATGTGAACAAAACTGAAATGTATCATTGCATCAAATGTTGCTCCAAAGAGTCACTGAAGACTACATTGTCATCCAGAATTGAACTCAATCCCGCAACCACTCTATTCATAAGCCGCTGGAAAGTTGCAGGGGCTTTCCGAATTCCAAAACTCATCAAGTTGTATGAAAATATTCCCTCTGATGTAATAAATGAAGAGACTACTTGTGCTCGTGGTGTCAATGGACCCTGCCAATAACCTTTAACCAGATCAAGTTTGCTAATAAATTTAGCAGAGCCAACTTGGTCAACACAATCCTCCATATGAGGAACTCAGGCTTAGTCATTTGATTTACTTTTCGGTAATCCATGCAAAATCGAAAACTTCCATCCGGCTTATTAACAAGCAAACAGGGCAACGACCAACTAGAGAATGATCGTCGTGCAATATCGTTTGCTAGCATATACTGAACTTCTGTGTTCAAGTCTTGTTGCTTAATTGGAGATACCCAACAGAACTACTGGCGAATAGGCTCAGCATCACCAATGTCAATATCATATTCTAGCCAATGCGTATGTGTAGGCATATCCCCAAACAAAGAAGAGTATCTATCCATAAGAGCAATCAAATCAGCACGCTTACCATCTGGTAGATGAGACAATCTCACCCTCAAATTTTTAAGAAACTCCAAATTTTTAAGATGACCCAACAATACAGAATCATCAGGGGATCGAACCCCTTCATCTTCCTCTGAGGAAGATGACGTTTTGTCAGCTACTTACACTGGTTTCATTTCAGATTCAGCACTGAAAACAACCGAATAACGACCATAATATGGCTTTAACAAATTGATATGATGAATTTGAGTCGATTTCCTTCTACTTGGAGTAGCAATCATATAATTTAGATCAGTAACCTGGTCAACCACGTCAAATGAGAGGTGAAAAACAACTGAGTTTGAAAAAGAGAGCCCTCGACAGGCAATAGAGCCAGAACCTGGTCACCTGGCATGAACTGTTGTTTTTTAGTTTTGCGTTAAAAAAGAGACTCATTTGTGAGGAAAACATGTGCTCTTTAGCCAATTTACCTGCTACGTAAAGTCTTTGTTTAAAGTCATTAACGTAGCCTAATAAATTCTTAGGAGGTAAACTATCAATCCAATTGTCACCTAATACAGCTCCCTCCCCAAGGGAATGAGCAGCTAAGCCCAACAAGGGAACACCAATATTATTCAAAATTCCCCCATAAAATGATTTGCAAATGCACTTACCTTACAAAATATGCAGCAAAAGACACCCAAACTTCAAATACTTATCCATCTTGCTTATTTACAAATCCAGCGCATATCTCCTTTAAAATGAAAAATTCCAAATAATAACGCTATATTAAAGATCCCCGCTAACATTTCAAATAACAAATGCAAACTACCAAAAGGCTTCCAAAATCATGCAAAATCTGCCAAATTTCTCGAAAGTTAAAGAAGGGGCCCCATTTGTCACAGCCGGTTCTAAGTCGTGACAAAGAAGGAAACTACACGCTGGATAACAGTGAAAAATAATGAATTTATTAACATAAGAATAACACGTAAATGAATCGATAGGGTTAATAAATAAGAACAAAAGAACATGAGCCGAGGAACCAAACAAACATGAAGAGAATGGCACCCCGGACCCATGGTAACTCCGGAAGTACCCAGAGTGATAAATGATGTTAATGGATGACTATAGATTAACAAAGTTCGGGAGAAGCCAGAGCAGATAATTAAGACCGGCTGGTTCGCAATCAGCAATCATAGACTCTACCCTATCAGCTCAAGCGAACCAGCACAAAAGTAGACAAAGATTCTTACCTGAAGCCATCTCTAAAGGATTACACATCCCACCACCTTCCCGGCTCCTCCACTTGAGCTATTGTCGATAGCAGAACTCTGGGGGGTGAGTTCTGGGTTCGGCCGTTTCCAAGGATCGGATGGAATCGGCGAGCTCGGAACCTGCTCCCCGGACAGCACGCCAAACACGCATACTTTTACTACCCCTGCTATCTTCATTATCTGCTCAGGTGAACTCATGAAATGGAGACTAAAGTAACCGCCTGTAAAGACATCAAGGTGTAACCACGTCTGGAAATACAGTCATCAAGAGCGGCTTCCTGCAAAACCAAACAAACCTGACAACAGACATACCAAAACAAATACATTAAATACATAGCAGAAGATATAATGATGAAAGTTTATTAACATTTATTCATGTGTATTTAACTGAAGAAGTGATGTACATCTAACATGACAGAAAAGTAAACTATGAGACATTTATTATTTATGTGTAAACAATTCTCTTAAACACATTATAAATAAATGGCATTTATAAACCCTGCAGAACAACACTGTTCCAGAAGCACTTCCTGTTTCAACTTTTTAGTTTTTCATTATTTCACAAAAATAGATAAACTCTTAAAGATGTTTGTTTACCGTTTCATTTCAGTTTCTGAATGTTCTGTTGGGTGTATTTTGTGCTGAAATTTGATTTGTTTTAAAACACTGAAACAGGAATTGCTTCTGGACCAGAGTTGTTTTGTTGACATAGGGGAAAGTGGTCTGTAGATATTTGTTTTGTGTCTTACAAAAAATATAAGCTGATTTGCTTCAGACGTTCTCTTCTCTTACTTTTCCAACTGTAATAATCTGTTTTTTAACAGCCATGAGTCTAAACCTGGTGAAGTCCTCAACACATTCAGATCAAATCTGAGGAAGAAGTTTGAGTGTTTGTGTGAAGGAACATCAGATGAGAGAAACCCAACACTGCTGAATGAGATCTACACAGAGCTCTACATCACAGAGAGTGAAAGTGGAGAGATCATTAATGAACATGAGGTGAGACAGATTGAGACACAATCCAGGAGAACAGCAACAGATGACACACGAATCAAATGCAATGACATCTTTAAAGCTTTACCTGCACAAAACAAACACATCAGAAGTGTGCTGACAAAGGGAGTCGCTGGCATAGGAAAAACAGTCTCTGTGCAGAAGTTCATTCTGGACTGGGCTGAAGGGAAAGAGAATCAGGACATCCACCTCATATTTCCCCTATCTTTCAGAGAGATCAATCTGATGAAGAACCAAACACTGAGTCTTTTAAATCTACTTCATCTATTCTTCCCAGAGACAAAAGAAATGGAAATCTCCAGCGGTGAATATAAAGTATTGTTCATCTTTGATGGTTTGGATGATTGTCGTGTGTCTCTGGATTTTCACAGCAGTGTTAGGTTGTGTGATGTAAGTGAATCAGTCTCAGTGGACGTGATGCTGACAAACCTCATGGCGGGGAATCTGCTTCCCTCTGCTCTCATCTGGATCACCTCCAGACCAGCAGCAACTGATCTCATCCCCTCTGAGTGTGTTGATCTAGTCACAGAGGTACAAGGCTTCACTGACAAACAGAAGGAGGAATACTTCAGCAAGAGAACCAATGATGAGAGTCTGGCCAACAGAATCATCTCACACCTGAAGTCATCCAGGAGCCTCTACATCATGTGTCACATCCCAGTGTTCTGCTGGATTTCAGCCACTGTTCTAGAGAGAATGTTGAGTGAAGCAGAGAGTGAAGGAGAGATCCCCAAGACTCTCACTCAAATGTACACACACTTCATGATCATTCAGACAAACATCAAAAATCAGAAGGACTATGAGAAGAAAGTAAAGAATGATGAAGAGAAGATCTACAAACTGGCCAAACTGGCTTTTGAGCAGCTTGTGAAAGGGAACCTGATCTTCTATGATGAGGACCTGAGACAGTGTGGCATTGATGTAGCAGAAGCATCAGTGTACTCAGGATTGTGCACTCAGATCGTCAGAGAGGAGTTTGGCTTGTATCAGGGGAAAGTTTACTGCTTTGTTCATCTGAGCATTCAGGAACATCTCGCAGCTCTTTATGCTCACATCTCCATCACAAACAACAAGAAAAATGTGTTTAATAAAACTAGAAAATCACCTCGAGTAGTGACGTCAATATCTGAGCTGCATCAGAGAGCTGTAGACGAGTCTCTACGGAGTAAAAATGGATATCTGGATCTTTTTCTTCGTTTTCTTCTGGGTTTGTCTCTGGAGTCTAATCAGAAGCTTCTAGGAGGTTTGATGACACAGACAGTAAGAAGCTCTCACACCAATGAGAAAACAGTCAAGTATATCAAGAAGAAGATCAGCAGCACTCGCTCTCCAGAGAGATCTATCAATCTGTTTCACTGTCTGAATGAACTGGGTGATGGTTCACTACTGGAGGAAATCCAACATCATCTGAAATCTGGTACATTAAGTCGAAACAAACTGTCTTCATCTCAGTGGTCAGCTGTAGCTTTTGTGTTGTTGACATCAGAACACGAGCTGAATGAGTTTAAACTCTTTGAATATGTGAAAACAGGAAACAAAGCTGAAGTTCAGAAGGTTATTAAGAATCTGCTGCCTGTGATTCGTGAATCCAGATCAGTTCAGTAAGTGTGAACAGTCTCTTCACTCTTTAAACATTATTCATGAAGAAAAGTTTAACAAATCTTCAGTACTGCAGATGTCAAACAGAGTTTAGTGTTCAGTGTTTTCCACAAGACTTTTCTTCATTTCTCTACAGGTTGTGTGATTGTAAGATCACATATGAAGGTTGTGTTGCTCTGAGATCAAACCCCTCACACCTGAGAGATCTGGATCTGTCTGGGGTTCATCTGAGAGATTCAGGAGTGAAGATGATCTCTGCTGTACTGGAGAATCCTCACTGTAAACTGGAGACACTGAAGTAAGATCATCTCTCTGATAGTCACACATGTACTGATTCTTAGTTGATCATCTTCTATAGGTGTGGAAATAACATTTCTGTCACTTCAGACAAAAATATGATTTTCATTTATGTAACATGTTTATTTAATTATGACATTCCTGCTGAACCGAGAGACTGAAGTGTGTGTTATTGTTCTCTACAGGTTGAACTGGTGTAAGATCACAATTACAGATGAAGGTTGTGTTGCTCTGACTTCAACACATGATGTAGGAGATTCTGAAGTGAAGCTGATCTCTACTGTACTGGAGAATCCTCACTGTAAGCTGGAAACACTGAAGTAAGATCATCTCTATGATAGTCACACACAATGATCCCACAACATTCATTCATGTTTATCAGTGTGTACTTTTAAAACATAAATAAATAATAATGTAAACAGTCCATTAAATTCAGTTGTTTGGAACGACATCAAGTGATCAGTCAGTGCTTGAAGTTCATGTGTTGAAGCAGAAAAATCAGGCAGTGAAAATATCTGAGTGACTTTGACAAGGGCCGGATAGAGATGATAGAGACTGGGTCAGCTCATGTTTAAACACTTTAACCTGTCAGTGTTCCTCATTCCTGGTGAATGGGGATCAGAGGTGCCCAAGACTTACTGATGAACATGTGGAGTGAAGCCGAGCTTGTCTGATCAGATCAGATGTAAAGAGCGTCTGGAGTTTAAAGTGATGAAAATCTTAATCACATTTCTTTAATATCAGGTGGATGATGGGTTGGTCGGAGGCAGTGTTTATGTTCTGGATAATTTTCTTAAGGAAAGTCTTGAGTCCTGTCTTTCATATGGATGTTGTTTTTACACGCACCCCTCACCAAAAGATTGTTGCAGACCGTGTACATCCCTCAATGACAGTGATGTTCTCTGATGATAGTGGGGTTTTTTTACCAGGATATATCAATAGAAGTAATCATTTTCTCTACTATTTTAAATGTTACTCATATTAGAAACCTTTCCAAATTACAACACAGTAAACACAATGACCGAACACAGGACAACGAAAACATGAAGACTATTTAAAGGGGTCAAAAACAACCGTCTGGACTGGCGGACTGGACACTGGACTGGACACATGGCTGGACGTCGGCTGCTGTACCGGACTGTACGCCGGCTGCTGCACCTGGCTTGACGCAGGCTGAAAGGCCAGCTAGACGGGATTAGACGCCGGCTGGTAGGCCGGCTTACAGGGCTTGGCGCCAGCTGGTAGGCCGGCTGGAGGGGGCTTGACACCGGCTGGAAGGCCGGCTGGACAGGGCTTGGCGCCGGCTAGTAGGCCTGCTGGACAGGGCTTGACGCCGGCTGCTGCACCGGCTTGGGCACATCTTTGTCACTCCATCTCCTATGCACTAGTGGTCGACTGTATAGAAGCAGTGGGAGAGAGGGGAGGTTCTGCATCGGGGAGGCCTGCAGATGTTTTCCACAAAACTCTCCTTCTCCGCTCACCTTGGATGCCGCCAGGCGGAAGCGAAACCCTGGAGCTCGAGCGATAGGGTGCCGAGGACCCAAGTTTGGTGACAGCCAGGACCCAATCCCCACGGGACACAAACCAACCGAACCTTATTCCAATGCCTACCGCGATGCACCTCCCAGATCGCTGGTCCTCTGCTTCCTTGAGCACCGAGTGAAAGAGCAGGTGCTGTCCACAGCATGGAGAAAAAAGGAATTGCGATTTGAGGGTAAGAGGATCTATTTTGACCATGACTACCCCTCTGAGATCTTAAGGAGTAGGTAACATATGTTTTTTTAGGCCCTACTTTGGGTAATGGAGTGTCCAACAACAAGTTTATCTACATACAATGTGTAAAAACACTTTAATCTCGTAATTATATGTAGTTATTCGTACCCTACTTCTTGACTGACTCTCAAATGATTCGTTCCGCGATTCACCCGTCTAGGCCCCTCCTACCCGGTAACCTTGTGTCATGTGATTGGTCAGATGGTGTAGTCTGATATAAGTTTGTTCATTTGTTCTGGGGTGAACATTTGTTCTGTATATGCGGATATTTACAAATATAAAAAACATTCAAAAATAAACTCCTACCCGGTAACCTTGTGTCATGTGATTGGTCAGATGGTGTAGTCTGTTATACATTCTATTAAGTTCAGAAACGTTTAAAGTATTTAGAGAATTAATTCATCCTTCTGCAGATCCCAGTAAGAAAAAGGACATTTACAATTCTCTTGTAACAGTATTATACATGGACTAGTTGACACGGCATACAGTGTACCGTGTTCGTATCTTCAGATGTTATTACAATACAGATAGTACTCGACTTAGTTCTTGAAACAAATACTTTTAGAATTCATTAATTGAAAAATTAAATCAGCCGAGTAAATAGCAAGATAAACAAACTGTAACACACCAGAAATAACGCTACATGCTAATGTTAGCGTTATCGGCATTAGCTTAACACGGACATAAGGTACGAAAATATTTCTTCAAGTTCAGACAAATATCAAAAGTCACACTTACAGTATGGGACTCTGTGGAGCTAAAAGGCCCAAATAAAGTTGGTATTGCCCCGTCTCTCAAGGATAGTCGTTTCACATATCCTGCACTGAACGCGCCAGATTATCAAAGCAATCATCAGTGAAATTACGCGCACACAGTACAACCCTGGGGTTATACTCCTTCGGTATTCTTTGCTTACGTTCTTGCTTAGGTAGCTGAAATAAGACGGACTTAGTTTCACACCGTAGAACACAGACTCTAGACATGATACACAGGCATCACGAACGTGCGACAGTGTTTGGGGGAGGAGACATAAGTTTTCCCGACAGTCTCAGCAACACGTTTATGTAAAGTGACGTAGATATGCGTCCACGACTCGTTTGTGGGATTCAGAGTCGACTCCCATTTTACAAGCAAATAACTTCGTTATTTATTCAACTTCGGACTTACAAATTGGCAGACAGCTTACTCTAAAACACTGCAACATAACAGACTGCATGAAACGTCATTTTCATGATGTCATGTTACGTACGCTGTAAAGAAAAGGAAGTCATACGCGAAGATACTGCTGCAGGCACTGTCGGTTTGATAGTGGTTGCAGCTGTCCTGTGTGTACGACCCTACGCCTCGCCAGGGTGTGAGGTCGGGTTGACGGGCACAGTCCAGTGGAGTGTGCGATCGGCTGCAAGTAAACCCGGGGAGAACGGACACACTCTGTGAGTAAGTAGGCGCCAGGCCCTGAAAAGGGTCCGGCTTTGTTGACGAGGAAGGAACCGTCCCGTACCAACCGATCAGAGCCGTGGCTGTGAAGGTCGGGCCTGATGTTGTTCTCCCTGGGGTCTTCCTGTCAGTGTACCTTCTCGCGAGAAGGTTGCTGACGGGGTGGAGGTTCGACCTCCGCTTCCGGAACCAGAGCCGATGTCGAAGGGGTCCTGGCCTGCCAGGAAGCAGCCGTCACGCGGGATCTCGGAGGCCTCTAGGCGGCCGAGTCACGGCGCGGTAAAATGTGGCTTATTGCCACTGTCTGCCTCTTCACCGTCAAAAACTGCTGAGCGCAGTCCTCGACGGTGTTACCAACAACCCACCCTTCGAGATGTGTGCATCAAGAAAGCGAACTTTCTCGGTGTCACTCTTCTGCGCAAGGTACAGCCGGGGTTGTCTCTCCTGGACCACTACCGTGGACATCGCCCGACCCAGGGCCCGTGCCGCCACCTTTTTCGCCCGAATTGCGCTGTCAGTGGCGGCACGGAGATCCTGCACTATACCCGGGTCGGCCTTACCCTCGAGGAGCTCTCTCAACGCCTTGGCCTGGCGGACCTGCAGGATGGCCAATGCATAGAGAGAGGAGGCACCCTGGCCTGCGGCAAGCCTGCGAGCGACATCTCATCTACGTCACGCATCGTTTCCGAGGGCGTGCCTGAGGATACGGACGGTATGCCACCGCTGGTTAGGGAACATTCAGAAGAGCAAATCGGGGTACGATCGGCCCGTGAGCATTTGGCTGGCAGGTTTTCGTTGCAGAGGTCCCCACATCACTAACGCTGCTAACACAGGCGGACTTCGGGGCCGTAGCCACTGATGTCACGGCCCTGGTAGCAGACGAAATGGTGGCTGGTTCCCGTAGGAAGATAGCCACCTGTGACCGCAACTTCTGAATGACAATCTGCCCGCAGTGCGGGCAAGATGTGTCAACGAACGTTGCTTCAGCGTGCTGGACACCCAGACACCTAACGCAGCGATCGTGTCTATCCCCCTCCTCGCACCCAAGAGAACAGCGGGACATGCCGCGCTGGACAATGCTTACTCCTGAAAAGGACCTTTTTAGGGAAAATCTCTAACATCTCCGGAACCGGCGAGACGCCCAGGGGAAGGTCGCTGCAGGTAGGGACGATCTACGTCGTAGATCCGGCAATGTAGAAGAAGAAGAACTCGTTGAATTCGTTTTGTTCATAGTCATGAGCGAAGGCTCTGAAGAACAAAAGGTAAATGAATTCTGCCTTTTATAACGGACATCCGGGGGCGGAGACCGGCATGCAAATTTTTCATTCGCCAAATTTCCTTGGCCTTTTCTATAGTAGTCAGAGTTGATTGGTTCTCAAGGGCAAACCCCATCTGTCGTTCTCGACACAACGTCGCGAGACCGACAGAAAGGGAACTAGTACAGCATAGGACTATTGCATTCTCTGAAAAATGCTAAATATCGCCTTCTTATTGCTATTTCCAAAATTACAGAAAATATCTAGAGATCTTTTTCTAATTTTTTAATAATGACATTTCTGCTGAAGTGAGAGACTGAAGAGTGTATTATTGTTCCCTACAGGTTGAGGAGTTGTAAGATCACAGATGAAGGTTGTGTTGCTCTGACTTCAGCTCTGAGATCAAGCCCCTCACACCTGAGACATTTGGATCTGTCCTATAATAATGTTCGAGATTCAGGAGTAAAGCTGATCTCTACTGTACTGGAGAACCCACACTGTAAACTGAAGACACTGAAGTAAGATCATCTCTCTGATAGTCACACATGTATTGATTCTTAGTTCATTATCTTCTATATGTCATGGGTCTCCCTTCATGCCATGTCTATTCTTGGTCTTGGGACGGATTCGTGACTAAGCCTTAGGTTTCATATGGGGAGAGGATTTTGGCGCTATTGGCTTGCCATACTCTCCCTGCGGTCCTCCTCTCTGTTCCCGCACTTTGGTCTCGTTATTGATTGTTAATTAGTTCATGCCCTGCACCTGTCCCCTCTTGATTGTTTCCCTTTTAATAGTCCTCATGTTTCATTGTCTTGTGTCGGTCATTGTGTTTGGTTGCCTCTGCGCCATGGTCGTTTGGATTATCTGTTACCAACGCTTGTGTCCCTGTCCCTGTCCCTGTCCCTGTCCCTGTCCCTGTCCCTGTCCCTGTCCCTGTCCCTGTCCCTGTCCCTGTAATCCTGTCATGTCTTGTAAGTCTTTAGTTTAGTTAATGTCAAGTCAAGTGTTTGTTAGTCTAGTGTTTAGTTAGTCTTCAAACTGTTTTTTTAAATCATTTTCCTGTTTTTACCCCATCGTGGTCTTTGTTTTGTGTTTATTGTATAATAAAACCTTTTGTGTTAAAAATCCCAGCTGCCTGCAATTGGGTTCTCTCCCCTGCTGTTTCATGACACTTCATGTTCATGGGTTGGTTGGGGGGTTTTAGGATGTAGGAATATCATAAAAACACAAAAACCTTGCATTTTAAATGTATTGTGATTGTCAAAACATTTGTCAACATCATTTTACGACTATTAATTTTAGGTGAACTGTCCCTATACATTTTGAGCGCAGATCAAACATGGACTTTTCAAACAATGGTTGAGATCTTGCCATAAAGAAAAAAACTACAGAAATAAAGACAAATAAAATAAGCAGTTTCTCTTCTAGAATTTATTGTTAAATGATGAATTTAAGTTGCAAATAAGATTTTTATTTGAATAGATTCAACAAAGAAACAAACTTTCAAAGCCACACAGTTTACTGGGACTTTCTAAAATGCTTAACTTAATTTTTTTTTGATGTCACACTATAGAAACAATGGTGCATAATGTCCTGTGTAAGAAACAGATGTGTGGTGTGAGAGCGTGAGAACAGCATTTTAATGATGAGGTCAAGATTTAACATGATGATGAATGTTACTCAGCATAATATGTTTTTCATTCATGACATTCTGCTGAAGTGAGAGACTGAAGTGTGTGTTATTGTTCTCTACAGGTTGATGATGTGTAAGATCACAGATGGAGGTTGTGTTGCTCTGACTTCAGCTCTGAGATCAAACCCCTCACACCTAACAGAACTTGATCTGTGTTATAATGATGTAGGAGATTCAGGAGAGAAGCTTCTCTGTGAGCTGAGAGATGATCCATATTATAAACTAGAGACAGTGTGGTGAGTAGAGCTCATATAAATAAATGTTTCAACAGTTCAACAACTATAAAAAACTTACTCAAATAAATGGAAATGAGTCTGGTGCTGTTATAAGATCAGTGTATCTGTTCAAAGACATTTCTAATCATTATTTCCATATAATTTGTTTGTTAAAATCTTTCTACCCATCTCTACCCCTCTGACTAGTTTAAGTTTTTGTCAAAATACAAATATTTCTTAGTTTAAGCAAACTTCATGTGTGTTCTTTCTGAGATTTTAGCCCAACTGAAAACAAAAACGACATTTTGCAAAACAGTGTCTGGAGCACATATGAGTTGTGAATAATAAAACACAAGAGTAAATGTGAAGTATTCAGATGAACACACTTGATGTTTTATAAGTGCAGCACAATAAGAATTGCATTCAATGAGTGTGAGGAAGAGTCTGTTCACTTCAGGATTTAATACTCTCATCTTACTCTTCTTAAACATGATTATTATTTATGTGGAGGTTTATTCTTTTATTTCCTGCTGTTTGTTTGATGAATGTTCACATCATTGTTTGTGCACACATGGGTAGATGTTTTTATTTGATGCTCTTGATCATTATTATTGATCAAATCATCATCATCACACACGTGCAGTGAGCGAAAGTCTTAAGTGCTTCAGACACTGCAGAATACTGACAGATTGTAGAAATAACAACACACAATATATACACAAATCATCTACACAATAAAGTGACAGATAAAACATATAATACAGGTTATAAATTCAACAGAGGAAGATTAAAGTGAGTTTATTATTGTTGATAGGTGTAGTGATGATAAATTATTAGTTCTGTTTCTGTGTTTCTCTTTTAGGCCTCACTGGTGATGTCAGTAAGGTGTGTGTGTGTGATCTTCAGTATCATCTGATGGACAATAAGAAGACGACACTATAGTGACATCACATACACAAAATCAACACAGACTGAAGACACAATAACACATCACACTGATAACACTGTTTGAAAACAATCATTCACACATTCAGTTTCATAATCATGTGATAGTCTTGATGAAGTGACTGAAAAACTTCTTCAACGAAAGAAGTGCTGTGCTGTGTTTTACCTTTTCTGTTTCTCCTTTTTGCCCCTGTAAAGCTGCTTGAATCGTGATACAGTATTGTGAAAAGCGCTATATAAATAAACTTGAATTGAATTGAACGAAAGAAAATGATGTTCCATAATATTGTCAGGACAGTTAACATAGAGAAAAGTTGTATAAGCTCCAGTCGATTTGAATCAAATAGAGCAAATATAGTGTGTGTGTTCAGAGATGTACAGTAAAGATCATCATGTGTGTGACTCACTTTTTCAACCAATAAACAAATCAATTTAAGCGTCACAACATTTGAAGAAGGATCAGAAATAGAAAGAGATTGAAACTTTGAGTCTGAATCCTGAAAACAGCGAAGTAATGACTTTATATTAACATTATTATTATTTTATTTGACTTTTATAAGAAGGTCACTAATGTAACTCAAATCTATGAGCAACACATTTACTTCCTAAAGTAAGATCATCTCTCACCCTCGGGATGTTCAAATCCTGTAAATGTCTTAGTTCTGTTGAACATGAAGATATATGTAAGAATGTTATCAATTGGTGTCAGTTAAATAGTAAATACATGAAATAGTAAATAATGTAGAATTGTATTGAATGTATAATGAAGCGTTTGGGATCGCACATGAGAGATGGAGAACAGAAAGAGAGAGAGAGAGAGAGAGAGAGAGAGAGAGAGAGAGAGAAATGCTGAAGTAGAGAAGCCCAGTGGAGAAGAAGAGCACAGCCAAAAGAGAACCCAACTAAGAACTCATTCTTCATGTTTGTCTGTGTCTGTCTTTCTATATATTGTCAGACTGTGATCATTAAATCTGTTTTTGTTGAGGATCCATTTACATTTAGTCATTTAACATACGCTTTTATCTAAAGTGACTCACAGAGAGTTCAGAGAGCAATAAAGCCACATGTCATACAGGAGCAATAATACAATAGGTGATAATACCACGTTACTAGTTTCTAGAAAAGCCAGATCAATAACTGTTGAGAGAAAGAGAGGGTTAGTGATTGTTTTCATTTGTCAAGTATTCACAGAAGAGATGTGGTTCAAGTAAAATAAATACAGCATCAACTAAAGGAAGTGGAGGCCCAGAACTAGATACTGGTTTCAGGTACCTGTGAGTACAGTTAGATGATACATTGGACCGGTCCAGCCACATGGAAACTGTCTACAAAAAAGGCCAAAGTATACTGTACCTGTATGAGAAGGTTACGATCATTTAATATTTGTCAACCTCTACTGTGCACCTTTGACAAGAGTGTTGGGGCCAGTGCTCTCTCTGTTGGTGTGGTGTATTGGGGGCTGGAGCACGTTCATCTGATAGGAAGAGACGGAACAAACTGATGAAAAAGTCAATCTCCATCTATGGCATCCCACAGAACTGGGTCGAGCAGGTTGCGAAAGAAAGAATGTTGAGAAAAATAAATGCTATCATGGAAACGAACGTGTACCCGTTACTGGTCCACATGTGATTTGACTTTTGTATGGATTTGGTTTATTCTGCTGTGAAACTGAAGTTTCAGGAGTTTCAGTCGCAGATGATGTGTTTGGGTTTGAAGAGCTTGATTCAAGGTGTGTGGATATGTACATATTGATATATTTCACTCTTGTTTCTACAGAATTCAGCGTGCAGAGATTCTCTGGGGTGTTTGTTACATTTGGAGTATAATCTATCAGATCGTGTGAGGCCTCAAAGCATGTGAAACCATATTGAGCAAAGAAATTATAACACTGTGGAAGAGTTTAGATTTTATACTAAAAGATAACAAGAATATGGTTTGAGTACATTGAGCACTAGATATTATTATTTTATCTGGCTAAAAACACTATGGTGGACACAGTTTAATTCGTTAATTGTTTGGTAAACATATAGCCTATAACTATCTTATGCATTTATGCAATATATATAATGTAGCGAAACCAGAGAATGAAGTGAAGAGGATTCCAACGTTCCTGTGTAGACCTACGTAATTTGAGTAGCTGTAATTCATAGACGGGGATTATGATCATTGCGCTTTGGGTTCATCAGCAGTTAAACATATCAAACAGAAGATCAAGAAGAATCCCTCAGCAGAGAAGTTCATCAATCGATTTCACTGTCTGAATGAACTGGGTGATCATTCAGTAATGAAGGAGGTCCAACATCATCTGAATTCTGTTAGGATAAGACAAACTAAGTTTTCTCCTTTACAGTGGTCAGCTCTGGTAAATGTTCTCTTGAACTCCAGTGAAGATTTGGCTGATTGTACATGAAAGATATTGTTGTAGAAGTGCATCAGAAGAACATCTATTACAACTGCTTCCTGAGAGGAGGAACGTAGATGGACCGGTAAATCGAGAGCTTTGCCTTGCGGCTCTTGTGGGGAGGAAGCTGGACAGACTCGACAGACCCAAATGTACTATGAGGGTCTGATGGGAACATTTTGCCGAATCCCCTGTCAGAGAGATCTTCAACTTCCACCTCCGGCAGAGCTTCGACCAGATCCCGAGGGAGTCTGGAGATATAGAGTCCGAGTGGACCATGTTCTCCACCTCCATTGTCAACGCGGCCACTCGGAGCTGTGGCCGTAAGGTCTCCGGTGCCTGTCGAGGCGGCAATCCCCGAACCCTGTGGTGGACACCGGACGTAAGGCATGCCGTCAAGCTGAAGAAGGAGTCCTATCGGGCCTGGCTGGCTTGTGGGACTCCCGAGGCAGCTGACAGGTACCGACAGGCCAAGCGGACTGCAGCCCGGGTGGTTGGGGAGGTAAAAACTTGGGCCTGGGAGGAGTTTGGTGAGGCCATGGAGAAGGACTATCGGTCGGCCTCGAAGAGATTCTGGCTAACCGTCCGGCGCCTCAGGAGGGGCAAGCAGTGCCCTACCAACGCTGTTTACAGTGGAGGGGGGCAGCTGTTGACCTCGAACGGGGATATCATCGGGCAGTGGAAGAAATACTTTGAGAATCTCCTCAATCCCGCCGTCACGTCTTCCATTGAGGATGGATGAGATCCGCCCTGAGTACCTCAAGTCTCTGGATGTTGTAGGGCTGTCTTGGCTGACACGCCTTTGCAGCACCGCGTGGCGGTCGGGGACGGTGCCCTTGGACTGGCAGACCGGGGTGGTGGTCCCTCTTTTTAAGAACGGGGACCGGAGGGTATGCTCCAACTATCGGGGATCACACTTCTCAGCCTCCCCTGGAAAAGTCTATGCCAGGGTACTGGAGAGGAGAATCCGGCCGATGGTAGAACCTCGGATTCAGGAGGACCAGTGTGGTTTTCATCCCGGAACACTGGACCAGCTCTATACCCCCGCCAGGGTGCTGGAGGGTTCATGGGAGTTTTCCCAACCAATCCACATGTGTTTTGTGGATTTGGAGAAGGCATTCGACTGTGTCCCTCGCGGCATCTTGTGGAGGGTGCTCCGGGAGTATGGGATTCGGGACCCTTTGCTAAGGGCTATCCGGTCCCTGTCCGACCGGAGCAGGAGCTTGGTTCGCATTGCCGGCAGTGAGTCAGACTTGTTTCCGGTTCATGTTGGACTCCGGCAGGGCTGCCCTTTATCGCCGGTTCTGTTCATAATTTTTATGGACAGAATTTCTAGGCGCAGCCAGGGGCCGGAGGGCGTCGGGTTTGGGGACCACACGATTTCATCTCTGCTCCTTGCGGATGATGTCGTCGTGCTGGCCCCATCAGACCAGGACCTTCAGCATGGACTGGGACGGTTTGAAGCCGAGTGTGAAGCGGCTGGGATGAGAATCAGCATCACCAAATCTGAGGCCATGGTTCTCAGTCAGAAAAGGGTGGCTTGCCCACTTCATGTAGGTGGAGAGTTCCTGCCTCAAGTGGAGGAGTTCAAGTATCTGGGGGTCATGACCGAATTTCAAGCTTTGTTTAATCTAAATGCAACTGTGTGGCCCTGCATCTGGACTGTGCATTCTATTCTGTGCACTCTGCACTGCGCAGGACCCTTCTGTAAGAGTTCTGAAGTTCGCAGACGACACCACACTCATTGGCTTCATCCAGTATGGTGATAAGTCTGCTAACAGACAGGAGGTTGATCAGCTGTCTCTCTGGTGCGGTAATAACAACTTGGAGCTGAACACGCTTAAAACAGTGGAGACGATTGTGGATTTCAGGAGAAAACCCCCTGCACTCCCCCCTCTCACCATCGTGAACAGCACTGTGGCAGCAGAGTCATTCAGGTTCCTGGGCACCACCATCTCTCAGGACCTGAAGTGGGACAATAACATTGGCTCTATTGCTAAAAAAGCCCAGCAGAGGTTGTACTTCTTACATCAGCTGAAGAAATTCAACCTACCACAAGCTCTATTAAAACAGTTTTGCAAAGCCACAAAGTCAGACCCTAGAAGACTACAGAGGACAGTTCGGACTGCTGAGAAGATCATTGGTGCTCCCCTGCCCACCCTCCAAGAACTGTATACATCCAGAGTGAGGAAAAGGGCTCAGAAAATCACCCTAGACCTCTCACATCCAAGCCATCATCTCTTCACAATGCTGCCGCCTGGTCGGCGCTACAGAGCACTGAGCACCAAAACAACCAGACACTAAAATAGCTTCTTCCCTCAGGCCATCACCTCTTGAACAGTTAAATATTTTTTTTACATGCACCTTTTAGAACTTGCGTGCAAAACTTCTTATGTGCAATTAACTCTGCGCAACAAGAATAAAGTGCAATCTTAAATATATTCTGCAGATAATACACTATCTATCTATTTTTTTATACAACTTTTTCTGTAAATTATATTTCATCTTGCTGTAAATAACACATACCTTTTACTGAAATAGTCTATTCTTATAATTTACTTGTACATATTTACATACACACATAACTTTACTCTCTATAGCTTTACTTTAAAGTTTATTGTAATGTATTTCTTAATTTTTATACACATAGGCCCTTATTTAAATCATCTGTGTAACTGTTTTTGTATTGTTTGATGGTCTCTGTGTTGTTGCTGATTCTCAACTCAACTTTATTTATATAGCGCTTTTTACAATTTTCATTATTACAAAGCAGCTGTACATGAGACACATTGAATACAAGTAAAACAACTAAAATACCTGTCAAACAACTAAATACCTGTCAAAACAAGAAAAAGGTGAAAACAACAAAGACAGACATACAAATGCTCCACACACACAATATGCAAACATACATACACACATTGACATAGACGCACACACATACAGTGAAAGCACACATTGGCGATAAAGGAGAAAGTTTAATTTATTTAAAATATTAAACGGACTATAAATTCTTATAGGCAATATTAATTATGTCTAATTTCTGAATTCTAAAGCAGCCCCCCCGGCCAGGCAGATAGTGCAAAACAATATGCAAAAGGTGGTGAGGAACCCAAAACTCCCATCGAGAAAAAAAACCTCAGGAGAACCCAGGCCCAACCAGGGGATTCTGTATACTGGATGCTCCTGTCACCAAAACAAATTCCTTGTATGTGCAAACATACTTGGCAATAAAGCTCTTTCTGATTCTGATTCTATTTAGACTAACATTAAAAGCAAACAGATGCTATTATTTCATTTTGATTTTATTGATACTTAAAAGTAAGTAGCTAAATAGCTTTTAACCTCTCCTAGTTAGTTTTAGTGGCTAAAAGCATCAATGACAATGAATCTGAATGCTCCATTAGTCGAGAGAAGACAACCACAGCCTTACCTGTGACAAGCATCAAATACTGTCATGGTTCCGCCATCTTGTCTTGTTTATTATGGTCTTGGGGCGAAGCCATGACATAGTCTAAGGTTCTTTGTGGAGAGAGAGGTTGGGCCTTAGAGATCCTCTCACTCTCTCTCCGAGTCTCGTCTGTGTTTCCCGTCCTTTTGTCTTGTTAGCCTTCCCATTAGTGTTTCATTACCCACACCTGCCCCTTGTTAATTATCCTGTGTTTGTTCTAGAGATGCGAGGATAAGCTAAAATTTCACCGGCATCCGCTGCTTCAAATAAATGATCCACCCGCCACCCGCCCGCACGTATAATTTTCTCCGATATAGATATCCGCACCCGACCTGGACCCGATCTTCACTTTAATTACTCAGGACATTTTCTAGCACTGTCTTTGTCCGTAAATGCTTAAATCTAGTCTTTCGATTTAGCACACACATGATGTACCATATAAGAGGTACTAGTCTTATGGCTTTCATATACATACAGTGCCTCGCAGTGGTTGCATATTACATAACCAGCACTTGATTCATCCTTGTTAAAACGCTACCACACGGTACTTTTCTTTCCTACCTTTTGCTTTGTTTTTAATTCCCCTTTTTAAATTTCTCTCGGATCTGTTTTGCCTCCATTTCGGCTTTAAGAAATAGACCGTCCTCTTCCGCCACCATGCGCGCATTTCTTTTAAATTACTGCAAATTAGCGCCTGATTAAAAATGCGTTTAAAACATATTCGTATTTTTTGAGAAATTTTGTTAATATTGTATATGATATCATCCACCCACGACCCACCCGCAATTAATCAGAATGTAATTTTTTATTACCCGACCAACCCGACCCGCGGATCATCCGCAGCACCCGTGGATTAAACCGCCGTCCGCGCATCACTAATTTGTTCCCCTTTAAAACATCCTCGTGTTCTTTGTACTTTACGTTGTACGTTGTACGTTATACCTTGTACCTTGTATGTCGTTCGTTGTACCTTGTACGTCGTTCATTGTACCTTGTACATCGTTCATTGTACCTTGTACTTTGTTCATTGTACCTTGTACGTTTTTAATTGTACCTTATACGTCGTTCATTATACCTTGTACGTCGTTCATTGTACCTTGTACTTCGTTCATTGTACCTTGTATGTCTTTCATTGTAAGCTGTACCTTGTCTGTATTTGAACTCTTGTCTATGCCATCTCAAGCCGTGTCCTTGTTTGCTTTTTGCTACGTGTTTTGTGAGTATAGTCTAGTTGTCCTAAGTGATTATTTTCTTAGTTTAGTCAGTCCGTGTCCTTGTTTAGTTGATAGTTTTGTCATGTCTTGTTTTCCCCCTCATGGGTTTTGTTTTCCCTTTTTGTTGAGTGTCTTAAATTAATATCTTCATCCCTGTGTCTGCCTGCAATTGGGTTCTCCTCTGTCAAAACCTTGTCCAAGACTATAACAAAATACAGTTTTATTAAAAAACAGAATATTCTTACCTTGAATAACAATATTATACAAGTTCCTCAGCCTGTCCAGCCATTGTTTTGATGTATCTTTCAGCACACAGAGCGGTTTCAATACCTCAGAAACACAAGTATTTGGTATTCTTCCCAGTAATAAAGAATATTGGATTATAAAATACTTTTTCTGCGGGCGAGACAATAGAATGCTTGGTCTTATAAACTTTATTTAAAGGGACGCAAAGCGAACAAACATGTTGATCTTGTGCAGACTGACCTCAAGTTATTCTCATGAAATATTAAAATGTGAAATATGGGCAATACTAAACTACTCACTTATACTAATATTTATTTATTATACATAAGTCAATGATTTAATATATCACTCAGCTATCCCATTCCATTACACAGTTTGTAAATAACTCCTTACTTGTGTAGTGGGTTGGACCCAGCCCTTGTCTGGTGGGTTACGTAATTACAAATCATGTCCCACGTGATTTCCGCCTGGAACGGGATAAAATGGCGGACGGCCGGTCAGATAGCAAGTGTGCGCATAGCTGCCTGGTGTGACGCTTGCGAGTAGTGTTGGACATCAGCTGTCCTGCGTATTCAAAAATTGGACTTACTGGACTTCGGATGAACAAAAGTTGAAGTTTATTGATTTGAACTCAGCGCTGGGCTGTGTCACACACTTACTCTACGCACAGAGTACTACCAGAGATCAGCCCCGCCTAAACAGTGTGTTACATTTTTATATGTTTTATGTGTAGGTGTGTCTTCTTTTCTTGCAGAGCTCCGCCTCGTCTTTCCTCCATTCAGCTTCATTCTCCTTTGTCTGCAACACATCACATGATACAGCAAAACACACATTCTATTCTCCTCGTTTTCTGCAACATATCATGAGACATATCATAAGACATAGCATAAGACATATCATGAGACATATCATGAGACATATCATGAGACATATCATAAGACATAGCATAAGACATATCATGAGACATATCATGAGACATATCATAAGACATATCCCAACACACATTCTGAAAAATACCACACATCCCCCACACAGTTTTCACATATGGTTTGTTTCTTAAAACCCTCGCTATATGGGTATGTGCGTTGTATGTGCAGGATGCTCTCCTGTCCTCCCTTCCTGCATGGAATGCAACACACACACATACTCCCAACCCCCATATCCTGTTGAAAACACCATCCTGCACCCTAATATTCTTCCTTAATCTTCCAACCCTTTAAGCAGACATTTTATTCGCAATTGTTCACACTAATACACACATTCTACTATTGATTATATGTAAGCCATAAAAGAAATAAAATGTAATAAAACGTAGATTGTAATTAAATGAACATTGTAATACAAAACATAACTTTAAAACCCTTCAGTAGCTCTCTTTCGGAGTCATGTTATTTTCGTTTTGTTTAGTTTCATTTCTTTAATTTTCTTTGTCTGGATGTTCGGAGGTAAAGGCTGTGGTGCAGGCTAGGGAGCAGTCTTAACCCTGTATGCCGTGTACCAGCTGCTCGCCGATCTAGCGTCGGTCTGTGAGGACGATAATGATTCTGCTGTGTTTCTGAGGTGGTGTGTGATTATTACACTGGAACAGTCTTAATTATTCTCACCGAGACTGGTGAGGTTCTCATCTGCCACGCGACGACGGGATGTTCTTAGAATAAAAGAGACTTGTAAAGGTAGTGAATGATTGGTTTTATTGTAGCTATATACATTTCCTATTGGAATGAGTGCTGTATGTGTTACCTGGTTTTAACAGTTTGTATTGTTTTAACAGAACCATCCAGACGTTGTTTCTTTACCACTGTTTTCCCAGAACAAAAATTTGACATGCTTTGTTTTCCTAAAACTACCCTGAGTTTATTGTGTAGTAATTTCTGTATGTTCTTTTCATTTATTTCTTTTTTTTGTTATTTGCCGGGGCCGTAGCCGCTATTAAGGTGTATGAACTCTCCCTTGGCCGCTAGAGGGTGGTGTACTGCAGTGACAACACGGATTGTGGCTTGATTTGTGATGACTTGGGGGAGATGTGTGCAGTGATTTGAGGATTGGTTGGCACTAACACGTGCCAAGGGTGGTTGTTTCATCAACTCTGCACTCTTGTCTATCTGGCCCTGTTAGCTGGCTACCGCCCATTAATTATTTTGTTTTTGTTGTTTCTTTATTCTGTGTATTACATTTTGTGTGTCTTGCCATCTGAGACGGGTGTCCGTCTTATTTAATAAATTGAAGTCGTGTACCAACCCAGAGTCCTAGTGTTCATTCCAGTGACAACCTTGAGCGGGCATATTGCCTGGATAGGTATATAGGGTGAATGTGGACCTTATCACACTTGTACAGTATATATCACATGCACATAATATAGCATCCGCTGCTCTTTTGACATCTTTTTTTTAACTACTTTGTTTCCTGTGTCATGTCACTTTCAACTGTATGTGCAGTGGCGGCTGCTGGTCTTTCAAAGAGGGGAAGCTCATTTCACAATGAATGAATGAACAAACTATCTAAAAAAAATATATAAACACGACGGAGGAAATGTGTGTATACATTAAACTGAAACAAGGAATGTGGTGTATAATTGTGTGAAATGTATGATGAAAATTGGCAAGCAATTTCGGCAAGCAAATACCAAGAAATAGGTTGCAGCAGTTTGTCTTTCAACTACACTTGAAAAATCCGCAATGGGACTGAGATTGAATAGCTTCAGCGTCAGCGACTTTTTATAGAACAAAATCGCTGTCAATCAAAACGAGATGCAGTCTTTCGACAGACCCTCCAATCAATCACGCAGACGCGCGGGACATAATCGCAGCATTATCCAATGATCGTCTTGTTTCTAAGCACTGAAAAAAACTGTTTACAGCAGCCCCATTGAAGTCAATGGACGCTGGGCTTCAACAGAGTAATGCACTGTACGCTACGGGAATGAATGAGAAGGAAATCGAGTCAGCCGACCTAAGTAGCTGATTCTGAACGAAATTGTTTTCGTTCGAGATGAACGTGTTTAACGCATTTTTAGTCAATAAAATGTTAACATAATAGTACATATATTTGACCATTCATTTTTGACAATTATAGGGGAAGCTGAGCTTTCCTTGCAGTCTTAAAGAAAGCGCGACTGATGCACACCTACAAGATTTAAGGTGTGGGAGGCACAGGGTGAAAATGTAGCTAGATGATTTTCTTTAATATCTGGGCTTGGACTCCCTTGACCCTTCCTGACATGTTTGCCCCGTTGTCATATCCTTGGCCTCTGCAGTTTCCAATGTCTATCCCTTTGTCATCAAGCACATTTTCAATCATTTCTGCTATCTCACTTCTGTTTTTTTGTGAAAGTCCTTAAATTCTAAGAACCGTTCTGTGATCTCCTAGTCAACTGTTTCTTTGTAACTCGCATATCTTATGAGCACCAAATTCGGCCCAGTGTGGGAAATATCTGGTGTAGCATCACAGATGACTGAAAAATAAATAGCATCTTCTCTTTCCTTTAAAATGTTTTTCAAAACTCTTCTGCCACATAAATCAATAAATTCATTCTGAATGTCAGAGCTTAGATAATGTGTCAACCTGCTTCCTTTTTTTTGTCCCTGACTTTTTGCAAGTGCTCATTAAGCAGTTGATCGTGATGAGACAAAAGCTCCAGTGCTAAGAAATTTCCATTATGGATATCATCTAGGGCCTTGGTCTAACCCCTGAAAGGTAAATTCCTTGCAGTTTTACATCCAGGATTATCTGCAAGAGAGCTCTGTTCTTCTCCGTTTTCTTTGTCTGGATCTGCTTTTGCAACTGAGAGTCAATGCCACTAACAGCCATTAATGACTGTTGCAAGCTCTTCCATTTCAAATAGCAGTCTCTGTGTGCCGTATTCTTCTCATGGACAGGGAATTTATCATACATCCAGTTTACATCAGACATTTTATATCCCTTTTGGCTGTTCAGTGCACTAAGAGATGGTCTTTCTTGAAAATGAGAGAAAAGCACACATGGGATGCAATTTAGTGCATTAGAAGATTTGCTGTAAATTACCCAGTCTCTACTCACTTTTTTCCCGCCCATTTGCTGCCTTACTGTACAATAAGTATTCTGGAAAATGGCTTTCCCTCAGAATCCTGTGGCAGTACATTATCATCATCTTTTTCTTCCCTATCAGTCAAATCTGCTTGCCACAAACCTGGGTCGACCTTTTTCTGACTTTATGATTGAGGACATTAGATACGATAGACTTTTTTGTGTTGTGTGTGAGCAAGCTTCTCAAATAAATTGCCCTTCATGATGGGAATAATAAAGTCTGTATCTATAGATGTCATTTGATAATTCAATCTAAATGAATTTATCAAACTGGATTATTTTAATATTGACTGCATCTTACATGCAGGCTCAGGTAAGATAGTCCCTGATTCCAACTGTCCAGTATCCAGTAATGACTGAAGGTTGTTGTTTTTATTCTTTATTTCATAATGATCATTATGTGAGGAAATAATTGTTTTAATGTGTTCAAATTTCTGTCATTAATAAATATTTAATTGTTCTTTTTTGTCATGGTAAAAAGATCATGAGAGACGGAGAACTCCAAACAGACTCCCTGCAATGATGCTAACTGGCATGTCATTGAACACAATGTAGCTCACCTTCTTCACTGGGACAGGGAGGAGCACAGTTATGAGACTGTGGTTAAGTCTGCCTAAAGGGGAAGGAAAAATGATTAAATATTAATATATTGCTAAACGTTTCCCTGCATTGATTAAATGTGGGCTAACAAACTCGTCTGTAGCTAGATCATTTCACTATGTGAACCATTATACAGCAGGAGGCGCTGTTACACACACTTGGGAAAAAGTACAGAATCCGAGAACGTATATGTTTTTTCGTTTTTTTATGATTGTTCTGAGTGTAGTCTGGGCGGATTATTTGACAAAAAACGTTAATTATCTCGGCTGTTTAATCAAAGTGATAGATTTTTGAAGAAACTTACCCACATCTAAGGAGTGATAAAAAAAGAACAAATGAAGGTAGAATACGGTTTCTATTGTTTAAAAGCAGAGACTCTGTTCTTTCCTTTGACATATTGTTTGTCCATATATATACTTTACAAAAATGAACTGTGAGCAATTCAAGTTTGGTAAAAATGTAAAAAAACACTGAAGTATGCTGGCAACTTTTTGTAAAAAAAAAGGCTGGCGGGGAAAGAGTTAAGCCAACATGTTAATACCACTCACAGACTTTAGGCTACACACCTTTCTTGGTGAAAAACTGGGTTACAGTTTGACACCCGTTCTTTGCCTTTACTCTCTTTCCTATTTTTGAAAAACAGATAAATATTTAATGCTAGTACTAGGCAACATCATTGTTATCACCGTAGTTCTGGCGCATATACTGACTGCAATTAAACACCGTCACGGAGATCGCGAAGACAGGACCAAACCATTTCACGCAGATACAGGGGTGTGGTCGGTCAAAATGGTTGTTTACTTTTAGATCAATGGGGATTTTAACTCTAACTGCCAAAAACAAAGAGATCCTTCATTTTATTATTATATAAATATATATAGTGAATGATGATGGTTTAATAATTTTATAATAGTTTTTACCTATTTTTGGGGCGGCCCATGATTACAGGTTCCTCCCATTACCAGTTACGCCTCTCTATTGCACTCCGCAATCAGACAATATTGTCCAATAGAAGAAAAAACTTCGAACATTGGGGCTAATATGTTAGCAAGCAAGCTGCGGTCGTTTTCGACTACAGTACTTAAAGTTAAATGCAAGTAGCGAACCTTCAACCAGCTGTAACATTATGCCAGTTCCCGACGGTTCTATGCACTAAGTGAAGCAACACTTGATAGTTTACTAGTGATATATAGTTAATATATGGCCATAGGACTTTGAAATATCAGAATTCAAGCCTTCCCTTTATCTCCCAGGACTGTTGTTGGATCTTCCAAAAGGTTTTGCTTGGGGTCCTTCACATGCGGCAGCACGGGTTGCCAGGTCCAATAAATATTTCCAGCCCAATAACCCCTCAAAAGGAATGAAAATTAGCCCAATTTGTTCCCTGTGTCGAATCAAAGTTAACAACTGCCTAAAGACGTTTCTATTGCCATATTTTTTATTTGAATGGTTTCCTGGGTATTGTATAATTGTTTTGTTCTGTTGAACACAAAATAAGTTTTGGGATATTTACGAAAGCAAACAATTCTGGGTCATGTTTGACTACCATTATTTTTTTTCTGCTATGGTAGTCAATGATGTCAAAGAATTTTCAGCAGCTAACATTCTACCAAATATCGTTGTGTTCAACCGAACAAATACATTTATACAAGTTTGGAACAACTAGATTAATTCATAACAGAATTTTAATTTTAGGGTGGAGTGACCCTTTAAAAAATATTCCACGTGTGCCACGTAAATGGACGAGAAACATGTTTTCTCTTCGTAAGACATTCAGAAACTTGCTTAAGAAATAATCATGGTTACATTTATTGCAAAATGTATAATGTGTACAAGCACGTCAATGTTTTAGTTATTCTAGACTGCGTATAGCGCTGCTCAAACGTGATATTTGGCAGCCGGAAGGAGTGTTGTACACTCAGGAGTGATGTCTTTCATTGTGCAACATTGTGTGACATTCACCTAACGAAACATTGGTAAAAACATCATTCGGATTCACTAGGTTTAATACCACCACTATTTTTTCCTCTCTGGTTGAGCTGAGCTCCCGCGTCCCTCCCTGTACTGTGGCCTGTCTGTCAGAATCGTTCTCCACATTTTTGAAAACGGGCCTGTCCTGGAGTTGCCAGGTATTCATTCGGAGTATTAGTACACAATAAGAAACTCATCAATTATCATTTATCCTTATAATATAAATAAACATTTTGGCGACCGCAGTAGGCTACATTTTAAAAGTAGCCCAAAATCCCGCGGCTCCATAATTTTTCCCGCAACTGCATTCTCAAAATAGCCCAATTGTGCGGGAAAACCGCGACCCCACTGGGCAGCAGCACGTTCTACCGCTCCAATAACACGGGGCTGCCCTTGGACGTGCCTGACTTTAAATTGGGGATATATTTAAAAATGAAAAACAAATGATCAAAGCAAGTAGAAAGGTTTTAAGACGAGATTCAAAAAGTGAATTTGCCTCCCAGATGTCTGCCAGGAGAGAGCTCCAAAGCTTAGCAGCATATGAGGGGAATGCTCTATCCCCCATGGTGTGAAGGAGTGTCAACATGGTGTGAAGGAGTGGGAACAACTAAATGACCACACCGAGCAGAGCGCAAATTTTGATATGGAGTGTACGGCAATAACAGGTCAGACAGGTGCTGCGGAGCAATGTCATGCAAATCCTTAAATGTTAACATAAGGATTTTTAAACCAATACGGTATCTGACAGAGAGCCAGTGTAAAGACTCCAACACAGGAGAAATATGATCACAAAACCTGAACCCAGACAGAATTCTAGCAGCCGAGTTTTGCACATATTTTAGTTTGTTAATGGAGGTTTTAGAAACTCCAGCAAGAAGACCATTACAATAGTCAACACGTGAAAAAACAAAGGAATCGATCAACCTTTCAGCAATTGAAAAGGATAACATAGGATGAAAACCAGCTATATTTCTCAGATGGAAAATTGATGTCTTAACCGAATTCTGAATAAAAGTCTCAAATGACAGCGAAGCATCAAAAATGACTAAGATTTTTTAGTTTACTGTGAAACTCCATCGATAGATAAAGTTATAGAGCAGTGGTTCTCAATTCTGGCCCGCGAGATCCATTTTCCTGCCGAGTTTAGCCCGAACTCTATGGGATCAGAATTGTTTCATTATTCTGTATAAATAAACTACGATTCGCAAATAAATATAGACAATTTCACAAACATTTTTTAAATCCACATATGCACAAAAAGCGAACCATAAATACATGTTAGACGTTCCACAAAAATAAATGGAATTCACAAATAAATACATTTGTAAATAATTTTTATTTGCAAATCCCATTGTATTTATTTGGAGATCGCCTTCACATTTGTGGATCGCCTTCTGCACATTTGTGGATCGCCTTCTGCACATTTGTGGATCGCCTTCTGCACATTTGTGGATCGCTTTCTTCACATTTGTGGATCGCTTTCTGCACATTTGTGGATCAGTGCACGCATTTGTGGATCAGTGCACGCATTTGTGGATCAGTGCACGCATTTGTGGATCAGTGCACGCATTTGTGGATCAGTGCACGCATTTGTGGATTGCTCTCTGTGCATTTGTGGATTTTGAAACATTTCTAACGTCAAATCGGCACACAATCCACAAATAGGTGGACTCCGCCCACTATCTATGCAGCCAATCGGGTAACTTCCGCTTTTGTTGTCCAATAGGCCACATTCTAACTTCAGCCAATCACGTTTCGCTCTGCACTAAGATTCAAGGAGATAACATGGCGACTAATGGCGGTCTAAAATGTGTGTTATACTAAGAAATGATAATGGGCTCTTCTTTATACTATGTGTTACCCCTCGCCTTGTTCTTACATGGGTAGAAAACCCTTGGGCTTTAAAGTACACACAAGGGGACAAGGTTTTCCAAAAAAATAAGAATTTATTTAAGACAGAGTTTGAGAATAGCAGATAAATTCTTCCATCGAAGACAAAACATGCAACAAATGTTTTCCTTGCCTCTCTCAACAGGTATAATTTATCTTTGGCCAGACCCAGGTACAATGGCAGCCTAAACACAGGACCACTCCAGACCCAAAGTAACTCATATGCCAAGTCCCCAAACTCATAATACAATTCAAACAAAAACAAACATAAAACAGGCCAAAAGCAACACCACACCAAACCACACAAAAGAGAGTTGTCCACGTGCGGTAGGTGCCAATGTTGTCTGGAGCATGTCCTAATGGCCAAAGAATGCAAGACTGGGAAGGGACATAAACAAACAAACAAAGAAAAAAAAGAAACCACCTCGCTGGTAAGTCCAATACACCACAATCGTAGCCCTCAGCTAGATTGGAAACATACTCCACCCACGTACAGGGCCAGACCAGCGAAGGGAAAACCGAACCAAAAACAAAAACAGGAGGAACTACAACAACTACATCTACTACAAAAAAAAACACAGAAATACACTTTATTATTCAAATAACAATACAACTATTTATTTTAATCATGTTACCTTTAAAAGCCTTTCGACCCTATATAAAAACAGTTTCAATTACCTGCAATACTGCCATCACCACTGACCCGATTTCCTCAAACCACCCAGCATTACCGTTGGTCTATGAGATTGTGACGCACGTATCTACATTTGAAAAGATTCGTGACTTAAAACAGGGCTGTGTGACCATGAAAACAATCATTCACTTAGCCTACCTGATCAGGGCACAAGCGACAACTAGAGCACACCCACGCACTTGCGATCCAGACGAACGGACCGGACCTCATATTTTGGCGTCCTCTCCATTGCCCGCTTATAAACCCCCAACCATGTACCCAGCCACGCCCTACACAAAAAAGAGGCTAGCTCACCGGCTACATGTAATGATTGCTTGTGTTCAGATACGTTGTCCGTATTGTTACATATATGCTGTATATAAACGTTTATGACTTGATAACAGCGTGCACGGGCTGGAGTGGAAAATCCCGGTGACGGAGTCGGGACTGATTTGGTCTACTGCCAGCCGTTTTATTGTGTTTATGTACCAAAGGGCTAAATTCCGATTTTTTGCAACCATCGGTGTACTACCAGTGTAACGATGGCAGAATTAACGTGAGGGGAATCATCAGCATTGTGAATTTCTATGTCATTCATAATTCAAAATAAAACGTAATTTCTGCATTCATCTCGGTTTATCCCATTCCTGAATGATCTCTGCTGCTATCGCTACACTGTTCTGTTTACTGTCTAACTCTTTGCCATGACAAAACTATATGATACCTGTTATATACATTAACAATAGTAGGCGTAGTCTTTAGTGGTAGGTTATATTGCAAGATGATCATGTGGGACAAGTCTGTCCACAATTCCCCACATAGAAATACTCTAGTAGTATAATACATTTACATTTAGGCATTTGGCAGACGCTTTTATCCAAAGCGACTTACATTGCTTTATCCTATACATTTTAAATAAGTATTTGCAACCCCCTGGGATCGAACCCATTGCGTTGTTAACGCAATGCTCATACCACTGAGCTACAGGAAGGCTCTTTAAACATTATATTATACTGTTATACATTTACTAAACAGTTCACATAAAGTGACAAGACGCAGGTAACAAAATAATAAAAATTGAATATGTAATACAATACACACTTGAAAAAAAACAATACATGTCAAAAGAGAACCGAGTTATTAGGTGTTATAAAAAAAATTGTGTAAGGTAATGGGATAGCTACATGATTTATTAAATCAGTAACATATGTATAATAAATAAATATGAGTATTGAAGGGTTTTAAAGTTATGTTTTGTATTACAATGTTCTACGTTTTATTACATTTTATTTCTTTTTATGGCTTACATATAATCAATAGTAGAATGTGTGTATCAGTGTGAACAATTACGAATAAAGTGTGTGCTTAAAGGGTTGAAAGATTAAGGGTGAATAATAGGGTGCAAGATGATGTTTTTCAACAGGATGTGGGGGATGGGAGTATGTGTGTGTGTTGCATTCCATGCAGGAGAGCATCCTGCACATACAACGCACATACCCATATAGCGAGGGTTTTAAGAAACAAACCATATGTGAAAACTGTGTGGGGGAAGTGTGTTGTTTTTCAGATAGTAAAAGAAGAAGGGCGTAGTCCACGAAAATATCAGATGAGACATCACTCCATTGGACACAAAGAAAGCAGCAAATGTGGAGGCGCTCAGGGGTTGGCCACGGTCCGGAGCAAGCTGGAAGATACACCCACAAATACAAATATAAAAATGTAACACACTGTTTAGGCGGGGCTGATCTTTGGTAATACTCTGTGCGTAGAGTGAGTGAGGGAGACAGCCCAGCGCTGAGCCTCAAGTCAATAAACTTCAACTTTGGTACCTAATGTGCAGTAAGTCCAATTTTTGAACACGCAGGACGGCAGATGTCAAACAGATGGTGACCGCCGACGTGATTGGCTAAAGAAGGACATTTCGGACAATCTTTAAAGGCTAGAAAGTGGAAAAAACCGAAAAGGCACATTTTGGGTTCAACACAACGTCCGGACGAAAATAAAAGGTGAGCAGAGACCTGTTTTATCGAACATCTGCTAATTGACTACTCTAAATTGTTTGTGTTGAATTGCAAATATTCCTGATCATTTTATTTTTAACAAATTTGTACAAGAGTGAAGTTTGTTGGATTGAGGTTATAAAATAACGGGTTAAGTCGTACGCAGGTTAAGTCGTAAGGTTAAAGTCCTTATGCATTAAATTAAGTCGTTTGGTTAAAGTCCTTATGCATTAAATTAAGTCGTTTGGTTAAAGTCCTTATGCAATTAAAATAAGTCGTTTGGTTAAAAGTCCTTACGCATGGAATCATTTGGTTAAGTCCTTATGAGAAATTATTAAGTCGCGGGGAAAAGTCCTTGTGCCAACATTATTAAGCCGTAGGGTTAGAGAACCTTATGCGAGATTATATTGTAATCGTGAAGTTAAAGTCTCTACGCAATTAAAATTAAGTCGTTTGGTTAATGTCCTTATGCAATTAAATTAAGTCATTTGGTTAAAAGTCCTTATGCAATTAAATTAAGTCGTCTGGTTAAAAGTCCTTACGCATGGAATCATTTGGTTAAGTCCTTATGAGAAATTATTAAGTCGCGGGGTGAAAAGTCCTTGTGCCAACATTATTAAGCCGTAGGGTTAGAGAACCTTATGCGAGATTATATTGTAATAAAAGTTGTGTGATTTGTGTATGAAAGTGTGTTGGAAGTTATATAAAAGCTGAAGTTATATGAATTAAAAATAGATCGTGGTAATAAGAGTACATAATAAAGGTATAATTATAAGCATCATAACCTAAATATGGAGGGAGAATTTGATAGAGAATGTGAGGAATATGGGTGTTTCCCTGTGACCGAACAATGGGGTCGTATGAAAGATATGATATTGGCCCAGACAGAAAATAAACATCATAAGAAAGAAATAAAGATAATGGAAGATAATTGGAGTCGGAAATGTCTTGAAAACGGATGGGATAATCCTCCAAGGGTGCCCTTGGCACCTAAAGTCAGGGAAATGGAGAAAAAAGCCCACATGCGCGTTAAAGCACATGAGGTGGGAAAAGATAAAGTTCCGTTTTTAAAACAACGTCAGCACGAGAAAGTGGACAAAGAGCTCCGTGAGGAGCTGAGACAGTGGACTAAATTGGCTTTGACTGCCACAGCACTGAGGAAGAAAAAGGAAGTGAGCAAGCCAGAGCAGCAGAAGCAAGTGAGGGAAAAAGGAAGTGAGCAGAAGCCACCATCTGGCTCACGCCCCTCTCAGGGCCGCCTCTATCCGTCACTAGAAGAGCTCAATAGACCCCCCCTTACTCCACCGACAAACAACAAGTGCAAGTTACTGTTAAAGAAGCAGTGGAAGTTGACATACCAGATTTAAATGATGTGTTACAGGAAGTCAGAGATATGGGTGATCGAATGGCAGTAGTAGAAGGAAGAAGAGAGCGCCACGGTAGTACAGGTTGGGGGGAAAGAAGCAACAGGGGAGAGCCTGATAGAGAGAATGAGGAAGGGAGATCAAAGGATGATGAATTAAGTGTAGGAGGGGATGCAAACGAAAGGGGCGGTGCCGTAAAGATAGTCATTGAGGGAACAATAAGACCAGGTGAGAGCGGCAGCCGTGGGGATGTTGATAGAGTATTAAGAGATTTTCAGGAGAAAGAGGACACTCCCATTGCCACTCGCACCTGCTCACACGCAGGGACATCTGAGACAGGGGGACCAATGCGCCAATTATTGGGAGCCAACCAGCATAGACAGGGTGCCCCTCTTAGGTGGAAAGGGTCGCCCAATTTTCGAGGGGGGAATGAAGGGACTGCGATGAATATGCCTCTCATGGCCAATAGCCAGGGAGGATTCAAGTACCAACCGTACAGTCATAGTGACATGACGGCAGTCCTGGCAAAGCTGCCCCCAATTACATCAGGGGGAGGCCGCTGGTTGACCAAGCTAACTGCTCTGAGTCATGGAACCAGACTGGCATTGGGAGATGTGAGGAGCTTGCTCTCACTCAATCTCAAATGGGGGACTTTGAACAGAACGCGCATACAGAGGGGGATGCACATGAGATACCCTATACCCGTGTGATGACTGACGTAGCCAAGGCCCTGAGACAGATGTTCCCCACCCCTCCCACAGTGTACCAAAATGTTAAATTTCGTATAAAACCAGGTGAGACGGGAGCAGGGTATTACTTTAGATGCTCAGCGGAGTGGGAACAGATGGTTGAGGAAAACAGCTTAAACAACCCAATCACTAAAGACATATTTAGAAACGCTGTACTGTCCGGAGCGCCCAATGGGGTAAAACAGGCACTAGAGAATAACCCAGATATGCCGGGGGCTAGTAATGAGGTGTGGAAAAGACACCTGATTTTCCATATTGATAAACTAATGGATAAACAGTGTAAGGAGTCAGAAGAGGTTGAGGCACTAAAAGCCCAGTTACTTAAATTGCAATTGGAAGCAGCGAAGGGAGGTAAGAAACCAAAACAAATGTTACAGGTCCCCTCCCAACCAAATTCTGGTCAGCAAGGGCCGGTGGGAAACCAAACCCCTCCTGCTCCCTCGGTCAAACAGAGCCCCACCTCAGGGACAAGGGGGAGTATGTTTCGGGTGTGGAAGTCCTGATCATTGGAGGAATGAATGCCCAAATCACCAGGGCAATCAGGCCATGGGACCAACTGCAAGGGGATGGGGTCCTTTTAGGGGAGGTCCCAGAGGGCGTGGCCCTCAAACCCCACGACACTCCCCGGGGCAACAACACTCTGCTCCTCACAGCTTTCAGGCACCCATGCACCCAGAGTGCGACCCAACTTGGGGCTCTGGGGGAGACGGAGGGGATTGTTGAAGGGGCCCACACAGAGAATCCACGAGAGGTATGGGGGAGCCTCTCATGGAAATAGTGGTAAATGGCAGGCCACTGAAAGCACTGGTAGATACTGGTGCAACATACTCCACTGTTCAGAAATGTCATATCACTGAAGCACAGATCAGTGACCGAACAGTAGGTGTAGTGGGTTTCTCTGGTGGGGTAGAATACTGGCCTTTTACCACTCCTCTTACCACCACGGTGGCAAATCAGCGACTTGTACACACATTTCTATACTCCTCTAATGCACCAATACCCCTATTGGGGCGAGATTTGTTGATAAAACTAAGGGCCAGCATTTTGTGTTCTCCTACAGGAGTGACGGTCACTTTCCCAGATGGCACTAGCATAGACTGTTCCCAGAAACAAAGCATAGCTTCACAACATGTCCTACTGGGGGGATCATTGATGGAAATGGCTGACATTTATTGGGTGGAACTAGACGACACACCAGCTTATACTGGAGTAGTGTCACTGTACACCAGAAATTTGCCATGGATCAAAGACTTGGCAGTGTTTCTCCCTCCCATTGACCCCTTGCACTGTACACTTTATTATGACAGGAATGGTAGTGACCTACTGTACCAAGAGTCATTCCAGGAAATGGAAGGACACATGTGGAGAATGCAAGGAGAAGGGATTTTTGTGGTAAAACAGGGAGTAGCAGCTCTGATTGATTTAACTGAGAAACAGTTATTATGGTACCGTATGACTAAAACTGCAACACCCCATATTTCATTGGCATTAAGTCCCGGCCATGAAGCTAGGGAATTAGGGGGTATGACCAAAATTCTCAAGAAACTAAAGATTGGGCGCTCTGTAACATTGCGGGCGTTTTGTATTCCAAAACACACGATGCATATTGGATTAATCAGAATACTGATGATTGTGGGACACTGACACAACGTCAGGTCTCAAGGACACATGGTAGGGAGTTGTCTGACGGTGAGGGAGCAAAAGAGCTGGTTGCAAGACAGCCAGCCACTCTCTGGTCACAGGGCCCCACAGATGTGGGCCTCTGTGACATCACTCCCATCACATTTACAATTAAGCCAGGGGAACCCCTGTGGATTCCCCAGTACCGTAATAAACCAGAAGCTGAAGACGGTATAGCAGCCACTGTACAAGGGCTGTGCGAAAGAGGAGTTATTTCACAATGGCACTCCCCCTGGAATACTCCTATTTTCCCAGTTCAAAAACCAGGGACAGAAAAGTACAGATTAGTACATGATTTGAGAAGAATTAATGAGCTGGTCACAACTCCAACGCTCTCTGTTCCCAATCCGTACACAGCAATCTCAAGTTTAACTCCAGAACACCAATGGTTCACATGTATCGATTTGGCCAATGCATTTTTCTGTATTCCAATCGCGGAAGAATGCAAATCATGTTTGGCGTTTACATACAGAGGGGTACAATTTTCATATAATAGACTGCCACAAGGTTTTGTTCTGTCACCTGGCATTTTCAATCAGGTGCTAAAAGACAAATTACAACATTGTATCCTGCCTCCAACATGTGTGTTAATAATGTATGTTGATGACTTGTTACTGGCTGCAGCTTCTGAAGAAGAATGTCTAATGGCCACGGAAGCTATTCTGCAGCAACTGGGGAGGGCAGGATTCAAGGTGAGCAAGGAAAAACTGCAATTGTGTCGCACGTCTGTAACATTTATGGGCAGACTAATTACAGGACAAGGGTCAACCCTTTCACACCGCCAGCGGGCTGGCATCCTTTCCCACCCCAAACCAACCAGTGTGAAGGACATGTTATCCTTCCTGGGACTGACAGGGTTTAGTAGAAACTACATTCCCATGTATGTGGCAGTGACAAGTCCATTGAGGGCCATGGTTAAAGACCAGGGAATGCGGAACCTAAAGGCGCATCTGACATGGACCCCTGAGGCTGAACTATCTTTCATTGACCTAAAACAGAAAATGGCACACGCTGCACACCTGCATAGTGCAGACTATACATTACCATTTTTTCTAGACGCATCAGAAACGGTGGAAAGTGCGCATGGTGTTCTGTTCCAGAAACATGCAGGGACCCGGAGGGTCTTGCTATACATTAGTGTATTGCTGGACCCCATTGAACAAAGACAGCCGGCCTGTGCACGTTTTGCAGCCGGCCTGACAAAAGTCATTGAGAAATCATCCCACATGGTCATGGGCCACAGCCTCACCGTGCTGACGTCACATTCTGTCATGGCATTTGTAAACTCAGCATCATTTACGTTTTCTCCCTTGAGACAGCGCAAATTAGCAAAGTGTCTAACAGCACCTAACATTACTTTCACCCATGTGGGAGTGAACATGGCAGATCTGTTCTCCCCAGGCGAACCACATGACTGTGCGCCCCTCGCTGAGATGGCGTCACGCGTTAGGCAAAACTTGTCAGCATCCCCATTGGACAACTCATCAGAGGTAATGACCCTCTTTACAGATGGGTGTTGTTTCCGTACAGACAAAGGCATGCTGACATCAGCATATGCAGTGGTGGAACTGGAAAACGGACAGTTTTACACGAGGGAGGCACACCTGCTGGAAGGCAAACAATCTGCCCAGAGGGCTGAGTTAATTGCGGTCACCAAGGCCTTACAATTCGCTGGCCCCCGCAGGGTGAACATCTACAGTGATTCAGCCTATGTGGTTGGAGCTGTACATGTGGAACTGCCAGTGTGGCAGAGGTGTGGCTTTGTTACCTCATCAGGACGCCCAATAGTGCATGACAAAGAGGCAAGGGCCCTTTTAGCAGCTCTATTGATCCCCACAGAAGTAGCAGTCATCAAGTGTCAGGGTCATGACACCCGTGACACAGACATTGCAAAGGGCAATGAGGCTGCAGACCATGCGGCTAAGCAGGCGGCCGGCTATCACTCCAACATGCAAATGCAGGTCAGTGTGTCTGTTGATCAAAACTTACCGCCATTTACCAGATGCACGTTGGTCAATGAACAAAAACATGCAAGTCCAGAGGAATTCTCTGTCTGGCGGGACCATGGAGCGGTACAGGCCAGTGATGGTCTGTGGCAAGCTCCTGACGGTCGTCCAGCCCTACCCCTGGTACTGACACCATCTATCATGAAACAAGCTCACACGCAGTCCCATGTTAATGCCAAACAGATGGCCAAAACACTTCGGTGTTGGTGGCATCCATTTCTTACAGCCACCATCACCAATTTTGTGTTGTCATGTGCAATTTGTCAGGAACATAATCCTAAACCTACATTGAAACAATTGCAGGGCTCGTTCACACCACTGAAGGGTCCTGGTGAAGAGATTGTTATAGACTTCACGGACATGATAGACAGGGTTCAGGGCAAAAGGTATTTACTGGTCATTGTGGACAGATTTACGGGTTGGCCGGAAGCATATCCTACGGGAAAAGAGGACAGTATATCTGTCATCAAATGTCTGATAAATCATTACATACCACACCATGGTTTTCCCCGAAGAGTCAGATCAGACAATGGCTCTCACTTTAAAAATGACCATCTCCAGACCGTTGAGAAGGCCCTAGGCCTTCTCCACGCATTTGGGGCAGTTTACCACCCTCAATCTCAAGGTAAGGTTGAACGAATGAATCTCACATTGAAACTTAAATTGGCTAAAATCTGTGCTCAGACCAAACTGTCCTGGCTTTCTGCAACACCTATTGCATTAATGTCCATCCGTTCTTCCACAAATAGAATCTCAGGATTCACACCTTTTGAACTATTAACAGGTCGTTCGTTTCCAGGTCCATCAACGCCACTGACTGAAAGTGCCTGTGCTCCAATATCACACTGTGTTTATTTTGAAAAACTTAATGCTTTGGTCAAACAGTTTTCTCATCAGGCACCCGAGGACCCGCTTCCTGAACCAATTGCCGAACCGTCACAATATGTTCGCTTAAAACGGTTCCGCAGAAAGTGGAACGAGGCGAGATGGTCCCCTCCACTGAGAGTCGTTGAGAGAACAACACATTGTGTTCGCCTGTCAGGAAAAGGCGACAAGTGGTATCACCTGTCATCCTGTGTTAATTGTGATTCCCCCGACAGGTCGCTGTCTGACACTGCTGTGGACCTGAGGACTCAGGTCCAAGAGAGGGAAGATTCCAGTGACACCCCTCCACAGAGCAACCAACAAATCCTCCAAAAGAGGGAGGTACAGTACAGGGAGGGAGTTGATGAACTTCCACAAGACATAACGACAGGGGCTCTGCAGATACGTCATAAAAAAGGTGACCTTTTTTCAAGCCCACCAGGTGAGCCGCTAGCACATTGTGTCAGCCAAGATCGAGCATATGGTGCAGGTATTGCAGTAGCATTTAAAAACAGGTACGGTGTTGAACACGTAAGACAGCAAAACAAATCAGTGGGTGAGTGTGCGGTCACACATGAAGACGACGGGAGAACCATCTTCCATTTAATAACCAAAGTCAGGAGCACTGACCTCCCCACATATGAGAATTTCACAAAAAGCTTAATACACATGAGAAATTGGTGTGTGACACATATTATGAAAAGTGTTTCCATACCTCGGCTGGGGTGTGGATTGGACGGACTGGATTTTCAAAGAGTTTCACATATCATAATTGAAGTCTTTGCAGGAACAGATATGACAATAACCATATACATGTTGTAATCAAACTAATATGTTCTCTTAAGATTAGTTATAATCTTTACTTTCATTTTTTATTTTCATTTAAGTACTTCGTTCAGATGTGTTAAAATTGGTGTGTTGTGTATGTAAATGATACAAGGTAGTTTTTAGAACACGTATATCCGGTAGAAGATTTTAAACTTTTATCCATCTTAAAGGTAGTTCTTTTTATTCCTATATTCAATTATATGTTCAGTGTATACATTGTGTGAAAAACATTGAAATCAACATGAGGTTGTGGGAAAATGGGCCATGTATGGGATTGCTCACTGTCATCTCTATCACCATAGTGGGTATAATTTTTGGCGTTGAAAAGTTACAAGAGGCCAACAAGAATATGACTAACATTAACATAATGGATACCAGGCCAAAGAGGGACGTAGGTACTGGAGAGGTGGACGAATGTTTAAAAAAATATGGCGGAATTACATTGAACTATGTAAACGGGAGCACAACATCATTTACCTTTGACCTCTGCTCAGTTATAGAATGTAAGGGGAAGAATTCATTATGGCGAGGGTACGACATATATCTGTGCGGGTTAGGATGGCCCGGGAACCAAAGATGGTGTCCAAGTTGGAATTTTGTATGGCAGGCGACAAACCTTGATTGGCAGGGAACCGGAAACCATGAATTAGAAGACGGGTATGATGAGAATTACAATATGAGGCATGCTGGGGTGGCAAAACACTTCAGCATCCAGAGAGATTTTAGTAGAACTAGCAATCCAATCACAATGTCCATAACTGACCTTAAACAGGACCCCTACGGTCAGAAGCCGACCACCATGGGCCAGTGTTGGAACAAAACCATGGGCCAATTTTATATAATATTAGGAGTAGACACTACAGGGAAAGATGCAATGTGACTGATCAAAATAAACATAGTTAACCTTGAAACCGTAAAAAATAGCACACCTGTGGCTGTTGCATCCCCACCTGATAAAATTATAGGTACGGACTACACCCAAATAACTCCAGAAGACATAATAGAAAAGGCCACAGGGTATGGAGAAACCAACCTGTGGCTGGAATGGCTCATTAACACAGCCAAAGAACAGAAATTAGAGGACTGCATTGCGTGTGCTGGGGCAAGACCCTCATTGCATATAACACTGGCGCCTCTGTATCCTAATGATAGCTGGGGATACGACTGTATGTTATCACTGACCCGCAGTGAAGGCTCAATAAATTGTACTACTTTAGCATCTATATTTCCCCCAATAAGTAATGATTCTAAGACAGGGCCATTTACTCCTCGAAAAGACCGTTACACGTGTGTGAACTTCACATCTGACACAGAAGCTATGCGAAACTATGGGCAAATTGATGAGGAGTGGTGTGAGGTCATTATAGGTAACGAAAATGGAACAAAAATAGGATCCTGGGCTAGAGCAGGACTGTATTATTATTGTGGTGACAGACGATTATTTGTACGTGTACCATCTAAGACTAGAGGACTGTGTGCGATGGTAAGGCTAGGAGCACCATTGACTCTAATAGGTGAAAGAGTAGTTAAAGGCCCTAGCTTATTAGCAGCCTCTATAGCACGCCGCAGGCGAAGACATGTCTTAGCTAAAAGGATCACCATAATTGATTTAGCTCTAAATAGCCCCACTTATATAGACTCTATAGGGATCCCAAGGGGAGTCCCTGATGAATATAAACTAGCAGACCAGATAGCTACAGGATTTGAGAACATACCCATTATAGCTGCACTGTTCCCTGTAACGCCCAACAAAAATGTGGATAGGATAAATTATGTACACTATAACGTTATGAGATTGGCCAACCTAACTAGAGAAGCGGTCGAGGGTCTCTCAGAACAATTGGCTCCTACTTCCCTTATGGCCATACAAAACAGGATGGCTTTGGATATGTTGCTGGCAGAAAAGGGTGGAGTTTGTCACATGTTTGGAGAACAATGTTGTACATTCATCCCCAACAACACTGCGCCAGATGGGTCGGTCACTAAAGCATTAGAAGGCCTCAGGGTGTTATCTGTGGAAATGAAAGAAGCGTCCGGCATAGATAACCCGGTGAGCCAATGGCTAGAGAGGGCCTTAGGAAAATGGAAGGCATTGATCATGTCCATCGTAGTATCTGTAGCCGTATTTGTGGCCATCCTGGTTACCTGTGGATGTTGCTGTGTTCCGTGCATCCGATCACTCTGCAACCGGTTAATAGTGACAGCCATAGAAAAAAGAGACCCTAATCCACCCCCGTATGCAATGCCATTATTAGCAGACCACTATCAGGATGACAGTGAGGAAGAGGAAAGCCGTGCATAGGGATATTTTACGTATTTTTTATACCTTTGATTTTTATGTTCTTAAATTTGATGTCTTTGAATTTTTAATATAATTGTGTTGTACCCTATATAATGAAGAGGGACTAAATATGTGGGATATGTGTTTGTGACCTCTTTCAGAGGTCAAGAGAGGGATTGAAGGGTTTTAAAGTTATGTTTTGTATTACAATGTTCTACGTTTTATTACATTTTATTTCTTTTTATGGCTTACATATAATCAATAGTAGAATGTGTGTATCAGTGTGAACAATTACGAATAAAGTGTGTGCTTAAAGGGTTGAAAGATTAAGGGTGAATATTAGGGTGCAAGATGATGTTTTTCAACAGGATGTGGGGGATGGGAGTATGTGTGTGTGTTGCATTCCATGCAGGAGAGCATCCTGCACATACAACGCACATACCCATATAGCGAGGGTTTTAAGAAACAAACCATATGTGAAAACTGTGTGGGGGAAGTGTGTTGTTTTTCAGATAGTAAAAGAAGAAGGGCGTAGTCTACGAAAATATCAGATGAGACATCACTCCATTGGACACAAAGAAAGCAGCAAATGTGGAGGCGCTCAGGGGTTGGCCACGGTCCGGAGCAAGCTGGAAGATATACCCACAAATACAAATATAAAAATGTAACACACTGTTTAGGCGGGGCTGATCTTTGGTAATACTCTGTGCGTAGAGTGAGTGAGGGAGACAGCCCAGCGCTGAGCCTCAAGTCAATAAACTTCAACTTTGGTACCTAATGTCCAGTAAGTCCAATTTTTGAACACGCAGGACGGCAGATGTCCAACAGAATAAGTGAGTAGTTTAGTATCGCACATATATACTGCAAAGTGGGGAGAACTTTTAACTGTTCAACTGTTCATGGGGTAGATGGCCTGAGGAAAGAACCTTGTCCTATGTTTGGCTGTTTTGGTGCTCAGGGCTCTGTAGCGCTGAGCAGACGGCAGCAGTTCAAAGAGATAGTGTGCTGGGTGTGAGGGGTCCAGCGAATCTTGCGCGCCATTTTACTCGCTCACTCTGGATTAGTAAAGTTCTTGCAGTGATAACAGTAGTCTACCAGTGATTCGCTCAGCAGTCTGAAATATCCGCTGTAGTATTCGGAGTTTGTATGTGTCCCGAGCATGTTTACTGAAATTGAGAGAGAATAGGCTATGTCGCCTCTAAATGCAGCAAGTTTTAAATGACTTCATCGATCAACACAAAATTACAATGCTAGAGCACTTCAATTAACTTGAACGTTTAGCAATCTTTAAAGTCTCTTGATGTACGCGACCCGGAAGATTCTTTTTTTTAACAGACTGACTCGAGCCTACCTGAGCTTGCTTGTTTTTTCTAAACAAAAACAAGTAAAACAAAATAATTGCCTTTTCATTGCAGGTCACTGGCAATGTAAACCAAAAGCAACCGATCCCGTCATCCCGGGACACACCTTCCGCATATTTTCGGGGATCGCTGTATGAAAAGGGCTTTACTGAAATGCCCAGTGATATCCAGTGCCTTTTGTGCATTTGTATGGAGAACTCAGTCACTTGTACAATTGGCTTCAATTAATTTTTATTTGGCAATTTCAAATTTTGCTTCATACTTTTTTCATCGAAGAAAAAGTTGTGTTGCCTCCCTTGCATTCTTAATGCCCCCGTTGTTTTTTATTTGCCATTAAATAATGGAAATAAACAGTATTTTAAAACTGTCCTATATGTCATTTAAAAGGCAGCAATATATACATAATTACAACCCAACAATAATTATTCATTTAGCACCAGGTAAAATGGAGACGTTTATCGTATAACACGCTACTGAGAGCACTGCCACGTCCATTTTTATTAACTACAGTAAATTGATTATCTGCAGTTGTAGCCTATACCAATATTTACTATGGTAAGGTTCGAAAACAAAAATTGTATAGTCTCACATCTTTAACTTTTGGGGTTGAATTTAAGAATATATTGTGTGCACAAGATCATAGTAAAAGAATCGACATCCTTCATGGCAGAGAGTTAGACAGTAAACAGAACAGTTTAGCCATAGCAGCAGAGATCATTCAGGAATGGGATAAACCGAGATGACTGATGAAATTACGTTTAACATTGAATTATGAATGACATAGTAATTCAAAATGCTGATGATTTCCCCCACATTAATTCTGCCACCGTTATACTTGTAGTACAACGACAGTTGCAAAAAATCGGAATTTTAGTACATATACACAATAAAACGGCTGGCAGGATTCCGTCACCGGGATTCTCCAAACCAGTCCGTGCACGCTGTTATCAAGTCATAAACGTTTATATACAGCATATATGTAACAATACGGACAACGTATCTGAACACAAGCAATCATTACATAGTATAAAGAAGAGGCCATTATCATTTCTTAGTATAACACACATTTTAGACCGCCATTAGACGCCATGTTATCTCCTTGAATCTTAGTGCAGAGCGAAACGTGATTGGCTGAAGTTAGAATGTGGCCTATTGGACAACAAAAGCGGAAGTTAACCGATTGGCTGCGTAGATAGTGGGCGGAGTCCACCTATTTGTGGATTGTGCGCCGATTTGACGTTAGAAATGTTTCAAAATCCACAAATGCACAGAGAGCAATTCACAAATGCGTGCACTGATCCAGAAATGCGTACACTGATCCACAAATGCGTACACTGAAAGCGATCCACAAATGTGCAGAAAGCGATCCACAAATGTGAAGAAGGCGATCTACAAATAAATATCATTAAAATACATTTGTAAATAATTTTTATTTGCAAATCTCATTGTATTTATTTGTGAATTCCATTTATTTTTGTGGAACGTCTAACATGTATTTATGGTTCGCTTTTTGGGCATATGTGGATTTAAAAAATGTTTGTGAAATTGTCTATATTTATTTGCGAATCGTAGTTTATTTATACAGAATAATGAAACAATTCTGATCCCATAGTTCCTGAAGTCACTGATTACCCTCATCAGGTGTTTTATCAGAGTTGGGGCTAAACTCTGCAGGAAAATGGATCTCGCGGGCCAGAGTTGAGAACCACTGTTATAGAGTCTGTATTTGGCAGCTGATGGGGAGAGCCAATGAGCATCACTTCGGTTTTGGAGCCATTTAGAGAAAGAAAATGATCAGACATCCAGTTCTTGATCATGTCGACACTGTGAGATAAATGCACAACAACAGTACAACTCAGATTGTACTGAAGTAAATTTAATGAATGGGGTACCAGAGAAGGTTTGGGAGTTCTCAAAGCCCAAAAGAACTACATATAAGTGTGCGGATATTCATATTTTTTGGATGAATATGTTCACCTCAGTGTTTGTGCAGACATGGGTAGATGTATTTATTTGATGCTCTTTATCATTATTATTGATCAAATCATCATCATCATCATCATCACACGTGTGCGGTGAGTGAAAGTCTTGAGTGCTTCAGACACTGCAGAATACTGACAGTCTGTAGACAAAACAACACACAATATATACACAAAACATCTACACAATAAAGTGACAGATGAAACATATAATACAGGTTATAAGTTCAACAGGGGATTTAATAAAGTGAGTTTATTGTTGTTGATATGTGAAGTGATGATACATTAGTTCTGTCTCTGTGTTTCTCGCAGGTGATGTCAGTAAGGTGTGTGTGTGATCTTCAGTGTCAACTGATGGACAATAAGAAGACGACACTATAGTGACATCACATACACAAAATCAACACAGACTGAAGACACAATAACACCTCACACCGATCACACTGTTTGAAAACAATCATTCACACATTCAGTTTCATAATCATGTGATAGGCTTGATGAAGTGACTGAAAGACTTCTTCAAGAAAAGAAAATGATGTTCCACAATATTGTCAGGACAGTAAACACAGACAAATGTAAAAAAAACTCCAGAAGATCTGAATCAAATGATTTCTGCGCTGTGGCTCCAAGGCTATGGAACTCACTCCCTATAATACTGAGTTCAATGGGCTCTGTAGACTCTTTTAAAAACCCCTAAAGACGCACCTTTTTGGACAAGCTTTTGATTAATATATACACTTGGGCAGTTTTGAAATTTCTGAGACATTTGGTCTCTGTTTTTTTGGTGTTGTTATGTTTTTGTATATATTTGCCTTAATGTATGTTTGATTTGTTTTCTGATAGTGCTGAAAAGCACTTTCTGATTTCTTGTCTGTAAAAGGTGCTATATAAATACTTTTTACTAACTTACTTACTTACACAGATGACTCATATCTCGCAGCTTCTTTCTCAAGGTTGGTCTCTCCAGATCTGGTTTTCCTTTTGTTTTTTCTCTCTAGTTTTAGACACATTTCATTGTGACCAATCGAGAGACCAACATATGAGTCCTTCATCAAAAGCACCAATCTCAATTTATTTAGTTTGAAACTGTCCCTTTTTGACAGTGTGTTGTCTTTGCATGCATTGACATGATGCAGTTAGAGCTGTGATCCAGTGATACATAGAATGTTTTTTTCTTAGTTAAACACAGAGACACTCAAAAAAGAAGACACATATTAAGTTAATGTAAAAATTGCATATTGAGTTCACAGATATTGTCATTTGTCATGTAAGGCTGTTGTGCAGCAGGAAGCTGTAGGCTGGAAAAAATGGGGCCCTTCACATAAAAACCTGCTGAGACAGATAACAGGAGGATCTTAATGAACATCTGATGAAATAACACCTCTGTTGGGTGTTTAAACACGCTCAATTCAATCTGCTCATTTAGTTTGATGTTAAATGGAGAGTTCACCATAAAATAAAAAGTCTGCCATTATTAATTCACCTTCATGTTTGAAACCTGTTTGTGATTCTTTTTTAGTGAAACACAAAAAAAGATATTTTGAGTAATGTCTCCGTGGTTGTGTGTTCATACAATGTAAGTTCAGTTTTGTTCGATTATCAACATTCTACAAAACTATTTTCTTTCGGCTTTTGCAGAAGAGAAAGAAAGTCATACAGGTTTTAAAGGGTGAGTAAGTGATGACAGAATTTGTACTTTTGGGGGAACTGTCCCTTTAAATCGCATGATTAAAAACAACAACAACAGGAGATTCTTACTTGGACAGCTGAAAGGCTTATGTTCAAAACGGTATCATAAAGATCTAAATAAACAATAAACTATTATTAATATATGTGATTATTTAGTTGCCTCAATTTAATTTTATGAAGAATTCTAGTTTAACTGACCAGATTATAAATGTTTCAAAATGCTACAGATGTGATGTAATCACTTATAACCCCAGAGGTCTTGGCCTCTTGCACTTTTCCATTTGTCTCAAACGTGTTATCAGATAAATCCTGTTGTTCAGAAGACATATAAGTGAAGTTTGTGAGATCTGTTGTCTGACTGTCCCATATTCCTGTAGTGAGCTGGTAAGATGGCTTTAGGAATGACGGTACTGTGAATTTATGAGTAATGAACGGATGACTCAGATCCTCAGCGTCGGTCAGCCATGTGTTCTGCATCATGGTGTGGTGATGCACGTCTAAAACCTCAACATCACACCAATGACACTCCTCTATCCTGAAAGTACGGATCTTTTCACTCGCCTTGAAAAAAACAACATGGCAAAAGTGAGATTGAAGCTTAGAAATAAAAATGCATGAGTAATATATAATATGTATACACTTAGAAATTACTTCATAAAGATCTTCATCCAGGTCCAGCGCTTTTATGTGCAGAAAACGGAATTCTCCAGGAATTTCTCTTAGCCTGGAAACGTTGAAACATGAAACAAAGTTGAAACGTCATCAGAGGAAGAGACAAATACAATAGTAAATGCTGCATTCAAATGATATTCTTTAAAAATATGATAAGACTTACATTTTTTGGCAATAACACAGACAAAAGCAACAGCCGACCAACACCAGGAGCGGAACTAAAATCTTAGCTGACAACAGATAATCTGTTGACAAAATAAATATCCAATAAATAGACATATTTACATTAAACCAGGGGCCTCATTTATCAACAGTGCATAAAAAAGGTTATATATTTTGTCCTACGAATGAAATTTAGTACAAAAATTCTGTATTTATCAAATGTGTGGAGAGCGCGTTATATTTGAGTATTATATTTGAGTGACCCGTCCCCTTTTAAACTAACCAATAGTGCAGACCACAGGACATTCATTTTTTTATCACAGATTAAGTGAATATGATAAGAATTCCTATTTTTTACATTAAGATAAGTTCAATAAACCTAAAATGTGATACAAAAATCTAATTTGTAAGTATAATCGTAACCGAGTGTTTCAGAATAAACACACAAGACATACACAGGATACATACACTGAGTACTGAGCAAAACATGTTCCAGACATTTCATGAAGACCCTATTAAATCATATCAACTTGTTGACATGCTCACCTGATGAGTCATTTAAGCACCATGCTCATTCACATTCATTTGCATTTGGAAACGCCCCAATAAAGCATATATGGTGACGACAACTCCCTTTATAAATGACATGAATGGATTATGTGCTCTCACTACACAGATCAGCCAGATCTTTGAAAACGTATTTTCTGCGCAATGCATTGTTTGGTTTTTACTGTTAATTTAATCATTATTTATAGGAGATTTTTTCTTGTTTAAAGAAATTGAGTTTGCAGTTACATTTAAGTGGAAATGCATTGTTATTATGATTTGGTAAAGCAATGTATTAGAAAAGCAATAAAATGATTCAAATTTTTAATTATATAATTTTGTGATAATGATTAGTATTCAAACCCAATTTGTTCTTTTTTTTAAATATATTGTTCTTTTAAGTGTGTCTTCATATTGCGTTTTCAATAATAAAAGGTTTGTCAAGTCATCCAGCAAAGCGAGATTAGCTATGACACTAGCTATATTTCAATGATTTCCCAACTGTCCTTTGTAGCTTCTTACACAAGTTATGCAAATGTCTAGCAAGTATCACCATTCTATCACTAGATTCTCTGCATAAGCATGTTCTGACGTGTACTTAGAATGTACTTAAATGTGCGCATTTCAGTTGCCCTATGCAAATTCTGTTGTTATGCAAATCCGTGCGTACATGCTGTTTATAAATGAGGCCCTTGGATTTTGACACATCTATAGACATAGATCTAAAATAAAAGTGCTAAAATGGTTCTTTAATATGAAGTATATTATGAATTCTTTCTATATGCTAAAAAAATATGCTTTCTATCTACGGAATGATACAGTTGATTATTGTTCATGTAGTTTGTCTCGTGTAACATTTAGTGACAAAGAGACTTGAGATGAACGGTGAGATTTAAAACTCAAAATAGTCTGTCATCATTATAAAAACATTTTAAACCCAGACAGAATCTTTAATTGTTAGGATTTAACCAGTTTATCAGATTGAATGTGATTTTTCAACAGAGGTAAAGCTCACAGTTTTTTCTGGTTGTGATGGTGGTGGAGGTCTCCGGTCCACAGCCCGCCGATGAACACGCAGACAGATGAAATGTGTACAAGCGGTCTTCCTCAAGATCACTGAATGTAAAAGATTTACTGTGGGGTTTATTTATCCTCTGTGTGTGAGAACCTGCAATAACACAAAACTGTAAAATGACAACTTTGACTCCCCACAGAAGAATTTCTTAAACAGTTGCATCAAACTTACCCAAAATGTTTCTGTATATTATAGATCGGTCGATATATATAGTTTTTAAAGTTAAAAAACATAACAGAAACTCAAACTGGTTGAGTCATTTTGAACACTTACTCTGGGAAATATCACTTTCTAAATCTCTCTGTACTGTTATCTCATATCCTGTGATGAATCCGGTGTGAGTCGGGTCGTCCTCGTCGAAACTCCATTTTAGACTCACAGAAGAGCAAGTCACGCTCGGATGAGGGTCAAGTGCGGGGCACATGCGTGGGCTCTTCACCCGTAAGAAAGACAAATCACAGATGAGATCTTTTTAATATTGCAATTATTTCTCCTGTAGATATGAATGAGATCAAATGGAGAGCAAATATGTCTTTTATATCACTTTTGCCAAAGTCTCCTCTGCATCTCATATATTTCTCCTTAGAACGGAGTCATAAATCTGACAAATGTCAACAGTGTGGCAAACTGAGCTAAGATCTGTCAAGTCTGCAATCAAAAGTCAGTAATTGAAGATTTCAATATGAACTTTTCTCATCAGATTTACCCAAATGAAGATTTCAAATTAGATTTTACACCCCCAGACATTATCTTGTCTCCATTTTTTTTTTATCTGAGGTCTTATATGTTGAACAATTTTTCAGCGACATTTCATAACACAATGTGTAGAACAGGAAAAGGAGGATGTGTGTGTGTGTTTCTTACTCTGTTCTTCAAGGTATCCGATGTGTTTCTCATAAGGTTTGTGTCCTTCTGCGTTACACCAGTAGACAGTAAAAATATATCTCACACCCGGTTTGAAATAACCTAGAAAAACATTCCTATTGTACAGTCATCTTAAACAATAATAGAATTGATAAACATATAAAATCTGATTTCAATTACTATTAGTTTAGATGCCAAACTTTAAGTTGGCTTTCTTGCGTGAAAATTGAAATAAGGATATGAAAAATGTATGTTTGATGGTGGCAGAGGAAAGACAAATACCTTAAAGGATTTTAAATGTGTATGGATTCTAAACAGGCCTTAGTTAGAGAACAAAAGTTAGAATGTGCTGATGGATGGTGTTAAGTTTGGTGGAGAGACAGCTTGAGGAATTAAAAAGATTTACAGTAATTTTATGGTACAGAAATGTCTGTAGACGTTGACAGAATCTTGGTATGTTTATGTGACCTGTGCCGTGATGTTGTTTGTGTGGATGTGTGTGTGCTATGAGACATCACATGTCAACACATCTTCTAACCTGCTTCGAGTGACAGGTAAGTCTGGTTAACCGGGACTTTTCTCCACTGTAAGGAGCAAGCGACTCCCAGCATGCACCACTCTACGGTGTAGTTGCACGTTGAGGAGGAACTCCTCGTCCAGGAGAGCTGAATTCCCTCTGCGTTACCCACAATCCTCTTCTCATGCATAACGGCCTCTGCAGAAACAGCAGAGACCTTAATCTCATGTTTGGGTTGCACAAACTTAACTAATACAGATTGTACTTCAAACGTTGTATGACAACAAAGAAAGAAACGTATGTTCACCTGTATATGCTGAAGGAATAGTTATCTGTGATGGTACAGACAAACCCGTCTGAGAGACTGCCCTCACCATGAAGTCACACACGTGTACATCAACGGGTAAATCCACACGTGTCTCACTGGTATTGATGCACTTATTGCTCTGTGGATCTGTGTGGTTTTTACAAACCTCATAGGCTTCGATATACACTTCTGGATCACTTTTGACCTGAGACAGATGAAGTTGAGTGCGTGATACTGTCAGTGAATGTAAGGTGAAGGCAAAGAAACAGAAACATACAGTGTGCCAGAGAAGTGTGACGGTGCGAACAGGAATATTTCTGATTTGCCTCCACACATACACAATCACCAAAGGCCCTGTTGAGAAAAAGAAATTGACAGAAACTAGATTTACAGGCTTGTGCAAAATGTACAACGCTGCTTTTTGAAGCGATGAGGTCATTATGTTCGAGGTCAGGTCAAGGTTTCACATTCTGGTTCCAAGATATTGTGTATAAGTTTACACACAGCAGTGGTTTTGATCCGCTGTAGTTTATGAACAATAATGAAAGTAATGCCGTCTCAATATTCGAAATGATAGAGACCCAGTGTTAATAATGTTTTTATTTGTGCTTTTTTGTAAATCTGTAATGTTTTGGAAATATATCGTGTTGTTTTAATGTCAATTATATTCACATTTGTTTCTACTGGGCATCTTACAATGTTAATAAGCGGTGTGTTTCTATCATATGGTGAATCTAGTATTATATATTGTATTGAATCATGAGCGGAGTGTATTTTTACAGACCTAAGTAATAGTGCTTCATGACTTTTACCTGTAAGAAATGCTCTGGATGATGTCCATCGGCCCCAGTCATTGTCCTGTGTGGCGCAGCGCCCCCTAGTGGTGTATCTCGTGCTGGGCTGCAGTTTCTGTACCTCGAATATGAAATGCTGAAATGAATCTGAACCATTCATCTGTAACTCCTGTTTGTACAGAACAAAAAACATCGTCTGACCTCCGACCCCAGACGTTACTAAAGACGTACAAAAAGTTAATTTTTGCTCTGAGGTTTTCACAAGAGGTTTCACACGCTTGGCCGAACAGGAAACTGCCTCCTGTTGTAATTTTGATGAGAATGATATGACGTTTAACCCACGATGACATGTTTTACCTGTGTCATCCCTCCTGGTTCCACTTCAATCTGACAAATAATGTACAGACCTCTAAAGCTTCCATTCAACTGTAAGTCCATCACAGCATCCGACACACCCGCCGTCACGTCATAACGCTCAGGGAGTGGAAAAACTGGGACAGGATTAAACAGATAGACACATTAATATTATAAAATATTATTTTTTGATACCTCTCATAGAGGATACTTCTCGTATAAAGAAGCCTACAACTCTCCAATCTCTTACTGCAGCTAAATATGTTCCTTGATAAGAAGCAAGGTGATGAATTCAACTGATGAATTCAACTCGCCCCATTCTTTTACATTATACATACACTGTGACTATGACTTATATTATATTGTATATTGTTCTTCTACTAAAAACTGAAGGAAATACAAAGTGTTGCAACTATCCCAAGTCTGATCATGTGTATGAGGGCTGTCACAATATCCAAATTTCATGAATTTATTATATTAAACAATATCAGTGCAATATCTTTTTTTTTTTATTCTATTTTTTAGATCGATAATGCTTCAGTCGATTAAACCTTTTATTTTGTTTTGTGTTGTCTTTGTTTAGCCAATGAATCAGATAGAGATAGAGACAGAGAGAGAAAGAGAGGCCGGATTGTAAACAGTATGGATGAATTACTCCTGTAACCTCAAAATGAAAACTTTATTCATTTTGAGTAAATTTAAATCATATTCACCTGTGTCTGTGATGTTGAATGTGTATTGTTCACTCTCTCGCCCCAAACTGTTTGTTACAAGTAAAGTGATGTTGTAAGTGACCTGCTGTTGGATGACTGGAAAACTGCAGGTGACCAGATGACTGTTCTTCAGGCTACACGTGACAGGCTTCGAGTCTCTGTTCATAAAACACAGTCAATATTGTGTTCGACTGAAGCTTAAGCATCATAAATGTTGTGGGGTTGATTCAAACACATGCTGATGAATATAACTTACTCTATAAGTACTGTAAGTACTCTGTACTCTGTAAGTACTCTGTACTCTGAATATACACTTAAGGTAATAGCGTTTGCCAAATGCATAAATGTAAATGACTGAAGACTAACTTTCAATGATTCCTTTTTCAAGCGAAACTCTGTGATATAACCTTGCGTGCTCTTTTAAATGAATAATATCTTGTAAAAAAAACCCAGATAAGTCCATCAGGGTGGATTTCGTCTTTGCTCGACAGTGTTTTTTTGAACCTTGATAAAATCAGAGTAACCTGATAAGTAATCTGTACTTCCTTTTGCGGCTTCCGCTCAGGTTTGGAGCTCTGCGTACTTTCCATGTGCAGGAGATCTTTCTCAAGTCTGTGGTCTCACATCGAATACGATGAGGTTTCTCCGGAGGGACTAAAGAAGGTTAACCAGAAATAAAAATCAACAAATGCCTCACAAAAGTTACTTCATATTTAGTGACACTACTTTTCATGTAGATTTGAATGATAAAATAAGAGACACACTTTCCAAAGAAGACAAAACCTTTCAAAGTTAAAGTATCTACATATATAAAGCGTTTGCGAGGAATCATTTCATTTAACTTTTACATAATTTATTATTAGCAGCTGTGTAAAAAGGTACTTACAGGTGACAAAGTTCAAAGCTCCCTTAGAACTGTCTTTACTGCAGTAAAAACTGACACCGTATAGGTTTGAGACAGTAATGTTTTCAACTTTAATGGCTTTGACCCGTGAGCTTATGTTGATGACTTTGTATTCGGTGTTGTTGAAGAACATATCGGTGATGTGGGCATCTTCTGAATGAACACAGCAGAACAGCAACGTGGAACCTTCTTTCAGCACCTGGTTTTCTGGATACATCTTGACATCTTGAGACAAGTTCTCATCCCCTACAACACAAGCCGATAGAAAACAACTATTGCAGAATAAATCACACATAAAATCATAACCTGTACAAGAACATAAATGACAGATGAGATCTTTTTAATATCTCTCATAAACTAATAATAATTAATAAATTAATTATTTCTCATAAACATCAATGGGATTAAATGGAAAGCAAATGCTTAATGTTGCTTAAAACTGATCTGCATCTTATATATTTCAGCTGAAAAAAGGCAGAAATCTCACAAATGTCTCCATCAGAAGAGATCTCAACAACGTCTCAAACTGAGCTCAATAGGAACTATTAAGTTTTTGTAAACTACAGTAAAACTCTCAATAGGCAGATGAGGATCTGGAGGTGTCTCTGGTAGCTCATGGGATCATTTTGTAGTTCTAGAATCTAAAAAGACGACAGCTTAGTTTTGTGTGAGTCAGGTGGACAAAAATACTGTCCAAAAAAAAGCTCCTTCATCCCTGACAGTTGAGAGGCTCACAACAGACGTGAACAATGTTAATGACAGAAAGAGGAAGTTCATGTATTATAATATGCTACATCACAGTTAGAAGTCAAATATGGTTTAGAATCCCACCAATAGAACCCAAAACATTACCAGTATAGACCTACAGATACAGTTTAAGCTTTCTTTAAAACCAATTCAGTTCTCACTATAACCATTGAACCCATACGTTTTATTTTTTTCGGCTGGGATTCGGCTGCGACTCCACCATAGTGAGTTTTCCATGCACTCCAGGATCCAATCGTGGAGTTATCAGAGATGCGTCTCATTCTCACAGAATGATCTGTGCAGTTCAGCGGCATCTGTGACGTCCAGATCACTGTGTCAGCAACAGCATTCAATGACATCTGTCAATGGACAGAAAATCATTACTGTCTATGAACAAATAAAAATACCAAAACATGTGTCAATAGGCAGTTAAACTCACTCTGTCGATAATATCCATGCTTTTTGTGCGGGCAACTTGTATTTCATACGTCTGGTTTCTTTTTTCTTCACTCATACTCATCTTTATCTCCAATCTCCACATGTCCAAAGCCTGAAGTTTGACAATGTCCGGCACACTTATGTTGTCTACAAGAAAATCATTGAACTTAATTTGTAACAAATGATGCTGTACAGTACATTGCTGATCCTGGTGCTTCACATTTAGTGTAAATTAAATGTAAAATTAATACTAACAATGTTTGAAGGAACTCAGCTTAACATGAACAAAAATGAGTACTTTGTTTCTAAGCAAGTTTACATAATACATCTGAGCAAAATGGAAATAAGAAAACAAATGATATAAAAACTCTCTTTGCATTTGTGTGACAAATAAATTCATCTGACCTGAAGAATGACATCTGTTAACATGTTCAAAGATGATAATGAATATAAGTATGTTTGTCCAATAGTAAATCATCTCGGTGGATGCACAAGACCTCATGTTGCATTCCTCTCTGCTCTTCTGTCAATGTGCAGCAGGTTACACGTGTCACTTTCTCCGCCTCCTGCTGTCTGCTCTTCAGATTAAAGCAATAGAGTCTGTGTAAACACATTACTATCACTTTATATGAGTCAAAACGTGTTTAAATTATGTTTATTGTTATTATATTCTGGTTCAGAAAGATGTGTCGATAATTTTAAATGCTTTTAATCTGGATGTTATTATATGGATACTTTATATAAACGAAGAGCGTCATCCACAGGTCATTCGTGGAAATGCTTTTTAAGAATTTTAGGACATCATCCATTAAACCCACGAAAGTACAACTCACAGATCTCATGAATCAATGTAGCTAAATCTTTACATTTTACCTTAATTATTTAATTAATTATTTTAAAATGTGTAGCGTAGCTAAATGTAAAAACAAATGAGTAATTCTACGCGTAAAATTTAAATGTGTAATACGTATGTGTATTTATAAAATATATATAGTCCTTAAATACCAAATACATAAAAATGAATGTATGTCTTATTAGGTAAATTTAGCAAATTTGCACAGGCTAGCTCATTAGCATGCCCGTCCAATTTTTCTGCACTTGTATCACAACCATTACAAATTGTTATTATAGGTATTTGTTAGCTTTATTGAATTTTGTTACTTAATTTCGTAGTTTACGTCGAGCCTTTCTTTTATTTACCGTTTTATATCGGCTTCATCATTTAACGTCAAAATAACATGCCATGGATTACTTTTACGATACTTGAATGATCGATGGATGGTGATTTTTAAGACTTTGGAAAAGCGCAGACTTTAGGGTTTGGACGACATGACGGTGAATTAATAATTTCTTCGAGGGTAGCAATGACGATCTTTAACATAATCAAATAACATAAACACTCGTCACAAATGAACCTAATGTCAAGGCTTGTTGAGGAGGAGAGAGACTTGTTTATACTTTGGTTGTTTAGACAGATCGATGTGGTCTTTAATTTTTACCTGGCCGATGATATCTTGATCAATATGTGGTATGAATGGAGCAGGAGAGGGGTTTTTAACACTAGGTGGCATCTCTCGCACAGAAACCATTTGCACATTTATTTGAATACTTTTTTATTTTATTTTTAATACCAATGAAAATACAATATAAAAATGATATGTGTCATGAGTGAAAAATATTTTTTATTTATAAAATATTTTTTTATATATAGGAAAACGAATATATACAATAGTTTTTATTATTGATTCTCTTTTTTTTGGCAAAATATTTCACGGTGAATACATAGTTTGACACAACCGGAACTTTTTATTGGAAATTGCATTTAACATCAAAAGACGTTGAACAAATTACAATTTGTAATGGTTTGGAGAAATGTACTGAACGAGGGATAGGCTACACTACCCTTTTAAGAGCGGAAAATAGTCTTTTTTAAATTAATTTTGTTACTTTTTATTTTATTTTTAAAGAGTCATTAATATGTGATGGTAAGGCTTAAGAGGTCAAGTACATGCTTGACATGCATCCTATGCTTATATTGTCATAATTAAGATCATAAATCGTTTTAATAGCACAAGGTTAGATCCAGACCATTGCAATCTAGTCCTTTCGGTTTTCTTCTCACCTCTGCCTTGCTTTTGACCAGTTGATCTTGAAAGGTGCTGAAGTCGTTCTGCCACTCTGCATATCAAAAAGCATATGGATGATGTATCTGCCACCTAAACATTGAGTAACTGTGGTCCTGGAGAAACATTATCTCAGCTGGTCCCTCTGATGAAACACAAATATATGATAATTAGTAACAACAATAATTATTCACATGTAACCAATATTTTTAAATCTAGCTTTTAATTGTAAACTGTTATATGCAGAGGAAAAGTTTTTTCTTTCAAGCACTTACTTTTCAATCTGTCATCATCATTGACACTTCTTGGTGTTGACTTGTAAATGTGTCACCTAACCATTTAATCCAATTTTTTAATCCATTTTTTTAGCAGGGTGTTAATACATATCATATAAGTGAAGTGAAAGTGACCTTTTTGTCAGATATGGTGACTCATACCCGAAATGTGACCTTTGCATTTAACCCATCCAGAGTTCTCAAATTCAGTAGTCAGTTCACTTTTGAAAAGCTTGCTACACCCTTACTGGCTACTATTGGTCCACAATAATCAACAACTTAAAAGAATGGGTATACCTACAGAGGTGGTTCTATACTTTTAACTTATACTTTCGCCAGCTCAGGTTGTTAGGTATACCTTCTTGATTTAGAAGTTATGTTTAGTTTATTGTCCTCTCAAACCTAGACTTTTGTTGCTTTTAGGTGAGATCTTGTCACAGTTGCCAATCTTGTCAATAAAGAGTTTATGAAAAAATATATTTCCGGTATGTAACGAGTGTCAAACTACTTCTTTTTTTAAACTGCCGTAAATTGTTTTGGCCGTAAGTAGATTTACTTTCGCGCATGCGCGGAACCAATCGTGTTCCCGGGACGGATCGGGTAGAGACAGTTATCATTGCTTGGTGTATTAAGTGATCGACTAGGTTTAGTAAAGCGTAATAAAATTAATTATTGATGAACGGGACATATGGACGTGTTAAGTGTATGCATATACAAAACAAAGAAATGAAGTAAAAACAAACAAGGCCTTTGACCAACTTTTTTGGTAACAGAACACACGCAAGTCACATTGGTTTTTCCATCGAGTCCTATCACATGAAATACGATTACATCAAAAAGTTAAAAAAAATTTTTACTCATTCATTTTAAGATAAAAGACATTTTATAGCTACAAGACAACTAACCTCTACAACAACACCTTCACAAGGACCGTTCCATTATACTGCCGTAGATGTTGAGCCTTTCAGCTCCATCTCTGCCATCTGTTGGGGTAAACCAAAATTGAGATAACATGCTAGCGGTGTATTATCTTAATTGTATATATATTTTTATTATCATCACTTTAAATCTCCAGCATTCTTTTTCAGTCAATGCCAGAACAATGTCTGCTAATGAAATATTAAATACATAAACGTTAATTATATTTTTCCTAAGTTCTTACAATAAATACAAGCACTCCACAGTTCTCCATATCCCACCGGTTCTGCAGCCGCTCTAGTGGATAAGAGATTTTCCAATCAGCAGGATTCCATGTGTTTCTGAAGGCATGACTGATGGAGAAATAGCTGAAGGCAAAGCATTATTATTTTTACATTAAGATTTTGATTAAACGCATTATGTTTAAATAAAATCAATGAATTTGCATAAACTTGTAGTATAATATCTGCCGACCATTTGCAAAATGCGCCGCAATGTATGCCTACGTTACCATGGTTGCCACTATCGAAAGCTAGAAGGATCACAATCTGCGTGCTTTGGATAGCCGTATTAATATTAAAACACCGATTTCTTAACGCAGCTAGGCGTTAAATACGCGCGGTCTGGTGCTAAATTAACGCCATACGCCGGCTAGTGTTTAAGTAATGCCAGGCGCCGATCGACGTTAGGTTAACGTCACAAGTCACTCAAAATGCAAATATATTACCTAATATACATAGCCCCTCCTCTTCTGGGTTTGCGCGCCCTATGGCAAGTCGGAGGCCCATGTCATCTCAAATCCATATCCAGCTTAACTTTGTGGAAAAACAAAAAATAGAAAGAAATGACAGAAAAACCCGCAGAAAAGAAAAAAATATGACTAATGCAGTATGTTCCAGAAAGATATGTGTTAAATGTGTAATATGTCAAATAAAGTCAAGTCGTGATTAAAGGTATTTCACCCCCAAAACGAAATTTCTCTCATCATTTACCATTGGTCCCCATTGACTTCTATTGTATGAAGAAAGAGTTAATGTGGACGAACGGTTTTCTGTTACTAACTTTCTTTCCTGTTGGCTTTCGATAATAAGGCGATTCAAAGCGAGCAAATTGTGATCTTGTTGGCTTTGGATATGGGAGCTCTGTCAACTCAGAAAAACATGGTATAAAAAACTTTGCATGACATAGTTCACACAGGACTGGGGGGAAATGTGCATTGATACTTCTTCATTCTTCATTTTATGTGGTTTACTTTGATATGTGAGCTGTATTTTAGAAAAGCAACCAACGAGGAGAGGCATATGTGCCTTGCTTAGAAGAAAATGGCAGGGTTTTAAAGGAGCTGAGAGGAACGGAGTTGCCGAACCTCAGACCGAAGTTGATTTAACCGGGCCGAATAAAGGTAAGTTAACTTTTAATGATACATTGTCATTGTATTTATGGGATTCATTTTGGACAATTAGAATTGTGTATGTTTATATTTTTCTGTTGTGTGTTTTTCAGTTCCACTTGATTCCGTGTATGATCTACATGGGATGAAGCTGCGCAAGGGATTTTTTGTGACACACTTGGAGATCCGATGGACAAGAAGTATGTTTAATTTTCCTAGCAGTGTACACTGAATAAAAATTGTCGAAAAAACATTGATTAATATTGAAATATGACTTCATCAAAATGCTATGAAATATGAAAATATTCTTTTAGCATTTCTTAGATTTGCTGAGGTGATTATTCAGAGCACTGCAATGATTTCCTGGACGCTATGTCCTAGCCCCGCCGGGGACCTTTGATTGTCGATAATTCCGGCTACCGCCGTCGCAAGAGGTTGAGGGAGGTCTCGTTGGAGAGGCCTCTCGCGGGCCATTTCGAACGAGCTGTGGCTCGTCTCTCTGTGCACTTCTATTGCGGAGATAGGGACCAGTGAATGTCAAAATTTCTATCCGAAAAAAGCATCTCTTTTCCTGGCTCGGCCTGCGCTGCGGTGGCCGTGAACAGCTTCAGCCAGGAAGGTACGCAGAGATTAGAGCGGGCCATCGATGGAAAGGTCTTACCGAGGAGAGTCCAACGGCACCGGGCACAAGCCGTTCGACAGGTGGAGTAACTAAGGTAGGTAGGAAGGCAGGCTGTGGGGTCCTTATTGTGACCTTCAGGAGGGCGTAGCTCCGGAACACGGGCTTGCAGCGACTTGCGGCTGGTGTTGTTCGAAAGGTCTCGAGGGTGGTTCTCGAATGGAGCCTCCAGAGGCCCCTCCAGCTACCTGAAAGTCCACCGTTCAACAGCAGGGGGTAAAACTAGGTCTTCGGACCAGGCATCACATCTGGTAGATAGGAAAACCACGAACGCCAGGGCCAGGCCCCTGCCCGGTCCTCCCGAGCGTCATGGGCAGTCGGAACCTCCCTCCTCAGTGCTTCGGCCTCCAGGGAAGCCCTACGGTGCTCGCCTGAAACTCCTACTTGGGAATCTCAGACGAGCTGTCCTTTCTAAAGCGTCTGCCATTTGTCAGCCCCAAAACCCAACCGGGTCTGTCGTCCTCGGGCGGCAGGCCCGGTCTCTTTGGTGACTCAAGATAACCTCGGGCTCATCTCGTGCCCCTACGCCATCATTTGGGACACAATCACATGGACGATAGGCCTATTAGATTCAAGAAGATATAGACAACAATACTAAATTGTGTTACATAAATTCCAAGAGTCACAACAGAAAATTCCTGCAAGATTAAAATTATCTAGGGAAAATATCAAATTTGGTTTAATTTTCTTTTTTTAAAGAGTACCTAGCAGATGTTTTTTTTAGGCCCTACTTTGGTTTATGGAGTGTCCAACAACAAGTTTATGTACATACAATGTGTTTAAACACTATGATGTCGGAATAATAGTCAGTTATTTGTACCTTACTTCTTGACTGACTCTCAAATGATTCGTTCCGCGATTCATCTGTCTAGGCCCCGCCAACCAGCTAACCTTGTGTCATGTGATTGGTCAGATGGTGTTGTATGTTGTTATTGGTCAAACGCGTTCATCATTTGTCGCAAATGGAACCCCACTTTCATCTTTACAGGATTACGGTTTACATGTAGTTGGATGTCATGTATATTTTATGTGTACCTAGAGATGGCGGCGATTTTACCATATACCAATTTGAGCCAGAGTCTGACGAGGAAGCATCAGAAGACGCTTATCCACAACAAACTCCACCACGACTGGAGCAGGATGTTTGTCAGTGGCAAGTGACAACTCTTGTCATAAAAACTCCCAGTGTGGCAACATGCATGTTGTGCTTTTGCTCATCAATTAAATAAAATTTATATTTTTTTAAATACTGTTAATACGTTAGTAATACTATTATTTCGTCATAACTGTGCGTTGTCATGGTACAGAGAGTATTTCAGAAAGTTGATGTTATGAAAAATTATTGTTGTTCACCCAAATATATCTATATAGGTGCACGTGCGGCAAATGTGTCAAAATGCAAAGTTAATAGCAAGATAAACATACTGTATCACCCCAGAAATAACAGTACATGCTAATGTTAGCGTTATATGCATTAGCTAAACACAGACATAAGGTACAAAAATATTTCTTGAAGTTAAGACAAAAATTAATATTCACACTTAAAGGTTGTGTTTCGGTGGAGCTAACCGTTCCAAATAGAGTTGGTATTGCCCGCTCTTTCAAGGATAGTCGTTTCACATACCCTGCAGTGAAAGCACCAAGATAATTAAACCGATCTTCGGTGAAATGACGCTCGCACAGTTAAACCCTGGGGTTATACTCCTTTGGTATCGTTTGAAAAATGAATTGTAACCATTTTTCCCTCAGATATTCTTCCTTTAGTAGTTGAAATAAGACAGACTTAGTTTCTTAGCAACCAGGTGTCTTCCTACCTATCCCAGAACAAACTACTGGATGACAAACAGTCTGGCTTCAAAAGAAACCATACCATTGAGAAGCTAGCCAAGGCGGAATCTAAATCCTCGGTCCTGATTCTGCTAGACTTATCTGCAGCGTTTCATACTGTCAATCACCAGATACTGCTATCAACCCTGTCATCGTTAGGAATCTCAGGCTCTCCTCTCCACTGGTTCAAATCCTACCTCTCTAACAGATCTTTCAGGGTGTCATGGAGGGGCTCGCTGTCCACTGCTCCCCACTTGATCACTGGGGTCCCTCAGAGATCGGTACTTGGACCGATGCTTTTTTCCATCTATATGACATCCTTGCGACCCATCATACAGGCTCATGGCTTCTCGTATCACTGTTATGCTGACGACACCCAGATCTACATCTCGTTTCGACCAGACGATGACACTGTAGGAGCTCGCATTACAGCTTGCCTCGAGGACATCTCAGCTTGGATGAAAGGGCATCAACCTCCAGCTGAACCCTGCCAAGACTGAACTATTTGTTTTTCCGGCGCACCCTACGGTGCAACACGATCTCAACATCCATCTTGGCAATACCACAATCACTCCTTCCAAAACAGCCAGGAACCTCGGAGTCATATTTGATGAACAGTTGTCCTTCAATGATCACATTGCAAAGACAACACGATCATGCCGATATGCCTTATTCAACATTAGAAAGGTTAGACCTTATCTCACGGAGCATGCTGCACAACTCCTTGTCCAGGCCCTGGTAATCTCAAGGTTGGACTACTGCGATGCTCTCCTTGCTGGTCTTCCTGCAAAGGCTATCAAACCACTCCAGCTGGTCCAGAACGCAGCAGCACGCCTCGTCTTCCAACAGCCCAAAAGGGCTCATGTGACACCCCTTTCATCTCTCTTCACTGGCTTCCCATCGAGCCCGCATATCGCTTGTTGCTCCCTAACTCTATGTAAGTCGCTTTGGATAAAAGCGTCTGCTAAATGACTAAATGTAAATGTCTTAGAGTCAGTCTCAGCAAACTTAGGCGGGGACTATGTATAGTGACGTAGATAAGCGGGTGTACTAGTCCACGTCTCGTTTGTGTGATTCAGAGTCGACTCCCATTTTTACAAGCAAATAACTTTATTTATTCACCTTCGGTCTTACAACTTGGCAGACAGCTTATTTCAAACACGGCAACATAACAGACTGCATAAAATGTAATTTTCATGATCTCATGCTACCTACTCTTTAAAACATACATACATCTGTTTTGTGAATAATATGCATATTTTATTGAAAGTCCCCCCCAGTTTGTTTTCCTAGGAGGTTTCTTAAGATGTTGATTATTTATCAGAGATAAATCTAAATATTTATATTCTTTGATGATTTGGTTTTCATAATGTGATTTTTACAGCGTTTCTCTTTTTTACGTTTCTTTCTTTTTTGAAGCAATATATGTGGGAATGTATGTTGTGTAATTGACTATTGATTTTAAAGGCTGACTGTTGTTACAGTCTTTCTGTTATTAATGAAGGTCAGTGTGTAACCCTAAGCTGGCATCAAAAGAGAAATAATAATTTACTTAACCTGGTGTTTGTAACGTGATTGGCTTTAAAAAGATGTGTTCACTTTTTTTACATCCTATGAATTGTCAGAGTCTCTATCTTGTAACACACACACACAGGGCACTAATGTCACTATGTTGAATATAAAATGTGGGTCTTTAATAAGTGTTGAACATCCCAAACATAAATCAGATTAAAAGCTTAAGCACCAAGGAACATGGGATAAAGTGCATTACAAAATTTCACAATGTAAAAAAAACTTCAATTAAACATGACTCAGAAATTGCATCAATTGTCTAATTGAAAAAAATACATGTATAATTCTGGTATAAATTATAGGAAGTTAAAACAACACAAGCCTTCGGTTCTGGTGAGAACTTGCAAACTGTTTCACAAACTCATCCATGTTGAGGCTGTGTGGCCTCCTTGACTCAACACAAAGAATTCCAAGGTGACTTAACCTGTCTTCCAACATTGTTGTCCTAAAATGAGTTTAATTCAGTTTTAAAGCTAAAAAGCATCTCTCACAGTAAGCTCATGGAAAACCTCTTTATAAGGTTCAAGAAAGATAACAAATTGTAAGAGAGTAGATGTCTGTCCCCTCCACTTTTCTGTCTCCTGTCAAGAAGTCGCTTAGTCTGATGAAGCTCATGTTTGAGGTCCTCCAAAATTGACTTATGGATCTGAGCAAAGGCAAACAAAGGCTCCTCACTTAAGAATGTTCCGTTCTTTGGGGTTAAGAGACTGGATCCCTTGCATTTTTTCACAATTCTTCTTTGTAAAACGCCTCTGCATCTCAGCTGTGAGACTGTCAAGTACTTGAATAAAGATAGCTCCTTGGAAGGTCTCAACATCACTTTAGTCACTATATCTCCGTTCTGCAGTGCTCATCATCAGTGAATCATTAAATCTTATGCTTGTTTTAGGCTGTCCTTTACACGTTGTTTGTATACATATTTTGCAGTGTTCTGAAATCTCTTCAAGCTCTTTCCACAGTTCTCTAAAGTAATCTTCACTTCTGTAGTCCTGTATTGTGTCTTTGAGGGCACCTACTAAATCCACAGCCCTTGCTAGGTCAAGAGAGCTTGATTGGAGCATGTCAGAAAGACACTTAGCATCACCAAGAACTTTACAAAAGGTAATCAAAAGCCCTATGAAATGTGAATCTATCTGAGACAGAACTCCCTTGGCCTCCACTGATCTATCGCCAATATTTTCAAGTGCTATATCCTGTAACACTCTCACTGCTGGAAGCCTGTCTCTTAGATTACGGCATGCCATGTATCTGCATGTCAACCTTACAACTGTCAGTCTCTGAAGTTTCCTGTCCTGCTGCCGTGGATAACACTCTTATCGAACTGAAAGGCACTGGAGATTAACATATGAGCCAGATAGAAAGTAACAAAGCTTCTGCACGAGAGCAAAAAACGATTTGCTCACTGATTTTACAACATCGAAAAGAACCAAATTTAAACAATGTGCATTACAGTGCACATAAAATGCAAATCTTGCACAGTTTTTAATGTGTGCAGACACACCAGAATGCTTTCCGCTTATAACTGATGCACCGTCATAGCCCTGCCCAACAAGATTATTTTTGGTAGTCCAGACCATGCTTTTCAGGGCAATCAGTTATCATTTTTGTTGAGACTTGCAGCATCTAAGCTTTGAGCTTACTGAAAGGGTAAAAACTTTCGTAGATGACCCCATTGTGATAGTACCTGAGGACTAAAGACAACTGTTCTTTTTCTTTAAATCTATAGCTTCATCTTCAATTACACAAAAAACTTCACTTTCTGTTACATCTCTAACTATCTCACTTTGAACCATTTCAGCCAAGACCATTTCACGCTCCGAAGACATTATTTGGTGAATTGTTCCTCGTTCAGACATGCAGAGCAAAGTCCAGGGGCGTGTTTCTCCAGTTTCTCCTCCATGCAAAAGTTGATCTCAATTCCAGCGCCTGAAGATTTTACAGTCTAGGTGAGCGATATTCTCGCTCCTTCATGCTCTCATCCACTTCAGCGTTACGTCTGCATTTTCTCCGTCCTGTGGTTTCTATGTGTCCGTGTGCATGAGACGATGGAAGATGAAGCGGAGGGATGAGTGTTAACAGTGTTGAGGTGTTTCAGAAAGTTTGTAGGAGACATCGAGACTCTGATGTCTCCACTGGAACAGAATTTGGTGGCTTCAGCCTTAGTATACAGCTGGAGACGACAAACACCATCAGACAGAAACACAAACACCATTACATGTTTCCATCAACCTGTTTTATATGCAGTTTTGAATTTTTTGAGATGTTGCATCAAATAACTCTATCAAATAAGCTTCTGACAAACTTCATGAGAAAACCTTATATGATCTGTGGCGATACATGACAAGGAACATTGCAAGAACTTAATTTCTGAAGTTCAAACCTCCGTCATGTTTGACAGGTTAGTGGGCGGTCCTTCCCCGATAACACAAAATCTTTCTTTATGGTCTCAGAAGCAGTGTTTTTGGAGAGAAACACAGAAGAGGCAGACGAGACAGAAATGAAAGCACACATACTGAACTGCACGTCCTGAAGAGCTCCTGAATGAAGTGTGGTGAAGACAGACAAATGTGCAGATGGCCAACAGGAAGAAGCCCTCCGAGTAAAGACAGATGTCATTGAACGTGTTTTTAAACTTCTCCTTTATCCTATAATACACAAACATATCATGAGAACACTGGAAACATGCACGTAATAAACTACATATATACAATCTCTGAGCGAGCAGATATCACATCTTTTCTTTTTTAATGAACACAACAAATCAAACTTATCAGCTTTGAAAGTAACATTATTACTGATGACTTACTGTATTGGCAACAGACCAAACAAAGACACATTTAATGTCACACACACTCACACATCATTTTTCATTGGTTCTTACGTGAGCAATCCGGTTTCATGACCTTTGGTACCGACGGATGATTTGAGATTGATGACCAAACGCAGAACCTCTTTTTACCACCTGTACACATATGTACACCTGTACACATATACACCTGTATATACCACACCCCTGCTATAATATAACCATCTATGAGGTGAATATAGAATTCTATTGTAATGACAGCAATGATGCCAACTTACAATATTTTTCCGTCATATTCATGATTTAATATCTCTCAAAAACAGCATATTTCTATTGGGGCTGTGTTTTGAGATCATTTTGGCGATTTTATTTATATGCTTTCAATTAGATTCAATATCGATTCGTTTTCAGTATTTCATCTAAAATATTACTTTTGCACACATGGAATCGATATTTAAATATATATGCTGGTAACTGGAACTCCCCTCAGATAAATCAATGAAATACACATTCACATTAATAGTCGAGCCCACACCATTGTTTTGAATCACTTTTCACTTTTACTTTTAGTAACCAAACATTATTGTAAAAATAAAACATTGTAAATGTGCAACAGTGAAATCATGAACAACTAGAAACATGTTAAAGAAATATCAAAATTCAACTTGTATAATGGCGCCATCCTCTGGATGAGAGGCGAAATAAAAATAATATTCTCGAAGGCGCGTGCATAAAGAATCCATTCGATGATATCCCGAATCCATTAAAATCAAAGAATCAATATTTTTCACAAGCCCTCATTTTTATTATTTTATCCAGCACATATTTCAAACATATCACGCAGTCATTGATGGGATGTGGTGTCTTACTCACCCAGTATGAGTTCTGTACTGGGAGTGCTGCTGGCCGAGTATGTATGGCATTATTTTAATGACAAATGTCGCGAGGGCAGTATTGCAAAGCGAGAGCGCATTTATGCAATACGAGTGCGCAAATCTCTCCGCTCTCACGCCGATTTCCTTTGATCATGCACAAAACTGAACGCGCGCTACCACTTATACGCTGCTCTCTTATGAAGGTTTCTCTACTCTGCTGTCGCGCAGTGAGTGCGTGCGCATTCAAAACGCCTGCCATGCGTTCACGCATCCTTTGGTACTCTTGCTCTCGAAAGTTATTGTCGCTACCCGATCCGTCCCGGAAACACGATTTGTTCCGCGCATGCGCGAAACTGACGCCCCTTCCGGTTCATCCAGATTTTACTACAGTCGACTCGATCCGTCCAGGTGTTGCTCGATTTGTACTGCGCATGTGCAAAAGCGTCTCACGACAGTCCTGCAGTTGAATGTTTGGTGAAGAGCGAAGAGCAAATGTGATGGCAGTTTTTTTTTTGGCATTTGATAACTTAAATATAATCTCCTCAAAGTAGAAATTCCTGACAGCCCTAAAACGGGTGTCTACAAATTATACACTCAAAGGTAACACAATAAATAGAGTGTGAATTTTAAAACTTTTTTTTTATTTGTTAAAGTATGCTAAAATATGTACAGCATAATTTATAAATAAAACATACTTTACTGAATGGTGTCTAACAATTGTAAACTATTAAGTTAGATTTTTATTTTACAATTATTTAGTTGGGGCAAAAGTATTTATATTTTATAAACTAAAAATATTTCTCACTCATGACACATATCAGTTTTTTATATTATATTTTCATAAAATAAACTAAAAAAGTGTCAAAATTAATTAAAAAAATACTATTTTCCGCGCTTAAAAGGGTAGTGTAGCCTATTCATCGTTCAGCCCATTTCTCCAAACCATTAAAGATTGTAATTTGTTTAACGTACTCAACGACACAGGATGGATCCACCACGTTCTCATTGTTCCAGAGGTTCACGGCATAAAACTGAGCTTCTATGTAATATAACAAACGCTCCCTTCCTGTTCATTTGATTAATAATGTGGCATCAAATATGTTAAAATTGTTACCTGAGAACATGGTGGATGCAGAAGCGTATTAAGACCTCATCCTGGGCAACAGCCACCGAGGTGCACCCCATCCATCCACCTACCCAAACAAGAATCCACTCACTAAAAGTTTTATATGTTAAAATATTTATAAGAATGAAACTCAGCCGTGTACAATATATTATTTTACAAGAATTACACATTAACGTGACACTTTCGTAGAAATGAACACAAAGAACAACTCTACATCAAGTATTTTTTATACAATTAGGCCTAGTTTGTGTGTGTTGTAATGTAACATTTCTTGTTTTATGTAGTGAAACAGAATCACTAACAATTTGTTTCTAATTACATCTGTCTATAATTTGGAGCACGGGCCCATTTTTGTGCATGTGCAAAGGAAATCGGCGTGAGAGCGCTCCTATAGCATGAGGCGCTCTCGCCTTGTAATAATGAGATCGCGATTTGTCATTAAAACAACGCCATATTAGTCCGGATTCACACTTTTTCTAGGCAAGCGCTGCCACATCGAGATGCAGTGGCTTTTCGTAGTGCCGCCCGCGCACCGCGGGTCATTTGAAGGAAGAAATAGGCGCCGCGAAGTTTTAGAAGCGAAATGTGAAACCGGGCTTAGGGTATTCTTGTCAACTGTGAGACGACGTCAGTGGACCGTTACAAGATGGCGGACACGTCTATGTGCCTGGAGCGCTTGAATACTGCACCTAGTTATTCATATGGCTTCAACAAAGATAAACTACATATACAGACGACTGTGAGGATGACACAAACAGACGACAGTGAGCACGACATATACAGATGACAGGGAGGACGACATATACAGACGACGTATACGTACATGCATACCAAAAACAAATAAAACACAGGCAATAACAGTAGACATAGTCAATTGTATTGTACAACGCAATCAATACTTTTTTGACACATATGGAACCCCATACATACAGATCAAGAAAACGCGCCGTGGACCCACGGCCATCCTACCGCGCAAACTACTTTGCCCCACCCACAGTGTAAAGTTGGGCCGTCGTCCCTGTCCCTTCCTGGAAATGCTTACATTTAAATTTCAGAGGAGAACAAGACATTTCACTTTAAACAGCTGCCGCAACACCGCAGCACAATGTCTCTCACCGTCAAGAGCATATCTGTGATTTACAGTCCTATAAATCAGGACAATACATTTACCAACGGAGATTTAATATCGGGGCAAGTCATTCTCGATGTTGCGAAGGAAACAAAAATGCAATCTTTAAGTATCAAAATAAAAGGGAAGGCAGACGTCCGATGGAGCGAGCGTCATGGCAAAACCACCGTTGTTTACTCGGATAAGGAAAAGTTTTATTCGATGGAGCGCTTTTTCGTTCGGGAGGACAAATCAAATGGTAGGATGAGCTTTAGCAGGAGCATACACGTTCGCTAACAATAGGTTGATACTTTGTTTAGTAAACCATACATTTGCTGTTTGGTGTTTTAGGTAATGACCATGAGTTGCTGAAAGCCCCCTCTGGACAGGCTTGTAAGTTTATATTTTGGCTACATAAAATTATTATTAAATATTGGTGCTAAATTAAAAAAGCTATCTGGTCTCCTTCACTTTAACCTTGCCGTGATAGATACCTCAGTTGTGGCACCAGGAAGTCATGTTTACCCGTTCGTTTTTCAGTTGCCTCAACAGTAAGTAGGCCTATGGCAAAACGTTATTGAAACATCTCTTTACATTTAATATAGAGTGTTGTTTAGAAACATATAGCCTACATATAATACAAATAACTCTACGTATGTCTCTTACATATAGGAATTACCCACCGTCTTTCAAAGGTTCAGCGGGAAAAATTGTGTACACATTAATGACAAAACTGTGCAGGTCATTGCGGGTGTCTAGCAAAGGCGTGGCTGAGTTCCATTATGCTGCCAAACCTGACTTGCAAAATCCTGAACTTCTGGTGAGAACCTTTCAAAAACTTTTTTTAATTTGAACATACCAAAAGGGTTGGAGGTTTTTTTACATAGTACTTGCTTTGTGTTTTGTCTTCTTTAGGCACCTCAGTATGGAACCATAGATAAGCAAATGAAGCTCTTTACATCTGGGAGTGTCGCCATGAACCTAAAGACTGAGAAAACAGGATACTACCTTGGTAAAACAAGCAGTGCTGCTGCTGAGAAGCCACCACGTTTAACATTGTAAAGATGCCAGAAGCATGAAACAAATTAATAAACCCTTTAACATCTGACAAACATTTCAACCTGTGCACCGAGTTGTTTGTCTGCTTTTCTATGGCAGCATGCACATAATGTATGGTGCTTAAAAACACTTAAGATGCATACTAGGTATACATTTAATATCTTCTATTTAATATAGGATTTCATTTGTTTTTTTATCATAGTTTTATAACCTCTTACAGTAAGTGGTTTTCTCATATTTAGTGCTGTCCACTTGTGATCACCTAAAACATATGATGTACAAGCTGTAAATGTTGTGGTGTGTAATCCCTTATAATACATGTATAAAAATCATAGTGATATTTCAAAGTAATATTCATAACAGAGTCTTGTCTATTTTTTTCAGATGAGGGATTGAAAGTTTTGGGTGAAATTCAAAACAATTCATCCCGTGCAATCAAGCCAAAATACTACCTGTATGAAAAACACAGTTTCTTTGCAAGAAGCAAACGAAGGTTACACACACATGACATTCTTAAAGAGGAGGGAGAACCTATCGAGCAGAAAACAAACAAAAATGTTACCAAAGTGCTTACAATTCCACCTAGCCTTAGTCCCTCTATCCTTAACTGTAGGATCATCAAGGTTGAATACAGACTGAGAGTAAGTTTCAGTGATTTTTATTAAATCAATTAAAAAGATAACCCCCAAAAAATGTATCTTCTATTTAAGTTTAAATGTTAAATGCTACTGTTATATTATTTAAGATATATGTTAAGACCCATTTCTAATGGAATCATCTGTTATGAAACATTTAATATTTTAGGTCTGCCTTGATGTGCCGTATGCCTCCGATCCAGAGATCAAATTTCCAGTCATCCTTCTACCTCCACAGACTACCTCCGGTGCAAAGTGTCCCTCTAATAGTGATTTTGGAATTTGGAACCAACAAGCAGGAGGCAGTGCATATCCCAATGCTCCACCTATGGCCCATGGACAATTTGGTAACCCTGGGAACTATGGACCTTCTCCTGGTCAGTTTGGGGCCACTGGGAACTATGGACCTTCTCCTGGTCAGTTTGGGGCATCTGTAAACTATGGACCTTCTTCTGGTCAGTTTGGGGCATCTGGGAACCACGGACCTTCTCCTGGTCAGTTCGGGGCCTCTGGGAACTATGGACCTTCTCCTGGTCAGTTTGGTACCCCTGGAAACTCTGTACCCTCTGGTCAATATGCTGCACCCGGTTATGTTGGACCTCTGAGTCAGTTTGCACCTCCTGGTTACCCGGGAGCTCCAGCACAACTTCCTCTTCCAATTTCAAATTTTCAACAATCTGACCCCTCAGCTTTACCTCCTTATCAGGATTATCAATTATATCCACACATCCCTGATGAGACCTAAAAATCTTGACAAACAGTGCTATATTCACCTTCCTTAATTGTTCGATCATCCGTGTTTGAACTATTGTTTTTTTAAGATTCGCCCAAATATTAAAGGGTTTGATGTAAATTATTGTAGTTTAAGAAAACTGATGGGAAAATTTGGCAGTGGGAAATACTCACATTTTTTTCCAGAAAGTACAGATACTGTACTTGAAAAAGTTTCTTGAGTGAAAATACTCAAGTATTTCCCACCTCTGAATAGGTTAGACACTCTTACTCTGTAGTTGCATTTTGTTAAATTTGTATGCCAAATACTGCAGAAGGAAAATCTTTAGTTATAATCCCTATACCGTTTGTGTGATTTGCCTTATATTTGAAAATGCTGTACAGGAATAAAAAAGTTTCAGCAAACTCCATTACCTTAGATTATTGTAAAAGCATTGCATCATGTTTGCTCTATGGATAAAATGTATATCATATACTGGTAGATATTACTATGTTGCAATATTACATTAAAAGCACTCAGAATTTGACATTAGAGACATTTAACAAACTGCCAAACTGTTCTCTGTGGGTCTGCTTACAGAATATATTTATATAGTAGGCAGTATATATAGAGTATATTTCAAAATAGGCGGATGTAATGAACACCAGCCGAGACTTGAGTCCGTCTACCAAACACCACTTCTGCACTCTTTCTAGGATGAGTAAGTACATGATAAGATAGCAGTGTTTTCATTAGCTTTCATTGCATCAGTGATGGAAATACTAACAAATGACCCATGATTAGATGATTAGATTAGATTCAACTTTATTGTCATTACACATATACAAGTACAGTGTAACGAAATGTAGTTTAGGTCTAACCAGAAGTGCAATTAGCAAGTGCAGATATACAGTGTGAATAAATACAGAATACAATTTTAGGGAAATACTATACAAATGTTGTACGAAAAATATGACAGTCGGTATGTACTATGAACAATATATACAGAAGGCTATATACTGTGAACATTAATGTACAGGTGGTTATGAACAGATAACAATATAGACAATACAATAGTGCAAGTTACTTGAGTGTGCATTAATTACAGACATTAGCTATTAAAGTTACAGTGCAGTAGATGAGTTAATGCGGTTATTAAAGATACAGTGCAGTACATGAGTTAATGCAGTTGTTGAAGTTATAGTGCAATGCATGAGTAGATGCAGATAATACAGTTACAGTGCAGTAGATGAGTTAGTGCAGTTATTGAAGTTACAGTGCAGTATATGCGTTAATGCGGTTATTAAGGTTACAGTGCAGTAGATGAGTTAATGCAGTTATTGAAGTTACAGTGCAATAGATGAGTGGATGCAGTTAGTTATGCAATAAATGCAATAGATGAGTTACAGTGCAGTAGATGAGTTAATTCAGTTATGGAAGTAGTTTATTAGTGCAAATGAGCATTCAGTGTAATATTCCTGGTGTGCAAGTGAGCAGTATAGAGTGGAAATGATGCTATGTGTGTGTAAACAGTCCGGTAGAGCAGATAACATGAAGTACTGGTGTGTACAGTTCAGTCATGGATGCAGCCCTGTTATGCAAAGTAAACAATATAGTAGCAGCGTTAAAGTTATGAGGGTTAGTGGAATCAGTGGGGAGCAGAGTTCAATAATGAAACAGCTCTGGGAAAAAAGCTGTTTCCTAGTCTGCTGGTTCTTGTCCGGAGGCACCTGTAGCGCCTACCGGAAGGCAGGAGAGTAAACAGTCTATGAGCGGGGTGAGAGGAGTCCTTGAGAATGCTGCAAGCTCGACGCAGACAGCGTTTCCCCTGGATGTCCTCAATGGAAGGGAGTGTAGTCCCTGTGATGCGCTGGGCTGTTTTCACCACCCGCTGCAGTGCCTTGCGCTCAGCAACAGAACAGTTCCCGTACCAGACTGTGACACAGTTGGTCAGGATGCTCTCTATCGTGCAGCTCTCTATCGGGCTGCACGATGCTCTCTATCGTGCAGCCATGGACACGCTTCACTGTTTTTTACACCTCATTTCAACATCTATTCAAAGCAAATCCAGTCACCTGGCAGACAACTAGACAGAATTTAGGCAGCAATGTTTACACTGCAAGTGCAAAGACAGAAAACAGTTATTTCTTTTAATGAAAATTTGTTGTACATTATTACTGACTTTTGTCTCTCAGCAATAGCCTTGTGCTATTCAGCTTTTCAAATGAATATACAACTCTTTTAACCTAATACCGAAATGTCTCTTTTATAATAGTGTATGATCAATTCTCCAAACCAGAGTTCTTGCCTTAATCCATACGTGGTTCAATCCAGTAAGGCACTCACTTATACCCAATAGGAAAATAAACGGTAAGGATGGATGACGATAGGATATCATTATTTTTCATCTCATGTTTGAGTGATGAATTTTGCTTTCTATCGAAACGGGCCCCCGTTGTTCTAGATTACCCCAATTCACACTGCTGGTGTTCATATAAAATAACCGCGACGACGACGCACGGCCATACTCTTTAGCGCAAACTACTTTTCAAGTAGCTTGCAGACCTAGTATTTGAAGGTCGGGAAATGGGCGTTTCGAAAGGTAGGGGGCGTGCCGAAAGGTGTTTCATTGGTCAAAGATGCTCTTTCTTCCCAATTAAGTTGACCAATCATAGTTTACCACACACATAGGTCCTTTCTTTTAAACAGGAAGAAGATCGCATAGTGGTGAGCAGAGCGAGGCTTTGTCGCTCCCCGATCCGTCCCGGAAACACGATTTGTTCAACGCATGCGCGAAAGTGCGTCTACTTCCGGCCGAAACAATTTACGGCAATTAAAAAAAACAAAAGGTCGTTTGACACAACTCGTTGCATACCGGAAATATTATTTTTATAAACTCTTTATTGAAAATTGCACTTAACGTCAAAAGAGATTAAACAAATTACAATCTGTAATGGTTTGGAGAAATGGGCTGACGAGGAATTGGCTACATTACCCTTTTAAGAGCGGAAAATAGTCTTTATTATTTGTATTATATTTATGTATTTATTTTGATACTTTTTTGTTTTTTGTTATTTTATGAAAATATAATATAAAAAACTGATATGTGTCATGAGTGAGAAATATTTTGAATTGATTAAATATTTTTACCCCAATTAATTAATTGTAAAATAAAATTCTAACTTAATAGTTTACAATTGTTGGACACCATTCAGTAAAATGTGTTTTATTAATAAATTATGCTGTACTTATTTTTGCATACTTTAACAAATAAAAAAAGTTTTAAAAAACAAAGTTTGTATTTATGAAACACACAGAATTTCTTGAATTCATTCAATTTGTTTATACATTTGTTCCTTCTCTTCTTTAGTAATTCGTTCACTCACTACCTTCCTCCATCCCTTTCTCCCTTATTCACACACTCTATTTATTTTGTTACCTTTGATTGTATAATTCGCAGACACCCGTTTTACCTTCCAACGCTCTCAGGAATGGGCTGTCAGGAATTTCTACTTTAAGGAGATTATATTTAAGTTATCAAATGCAAAAAAAATTCAAACCGCCATCATATTTGCTCTTCACTCTTCACCAAATATCTAATTCCAGGACTGTCGTGAGACGCTTTTGCACATGCGCAGTACAAATCGAGCAACACCTGAACGGATCGAGTCGACTGTAGTAAAATCTGGATGAACCGGAAGTGGCGTCAGTTTCGTGCATGCGCGGAAACAAATCGTGTTTCCGGGACGGGTCGGGTAGTGACAGGCTTCATGAAACACTGAAACAGTTGAAGCAAATGTGCCATACTGTGTCGAAGCTTCGAAACTTTCCGACACGCGTCTCTACGGTGATACCCAGTGGTCATATTCAAGTATGGCCCCGAAACAGGCTTGATTATAAATCGAATATACAAATGTTGTATCATTTTATCTACAGAATAAGTGGTGGAGTGTTACGTGTTTTGCATGTTGTAGCCCCGGGTTCGAATCCCGGGTAAAACTTACTAAGCATCGTCATTATAATAAACATTCAAAATATGTATTTTAAAACATTCTTAAGCACATTATTGTTGCATTTAAGTGTGGAAATGCTCCCACACCACACATGTACGACATCTCTTACGTAGAGCGTCCGTTAGTTTTTAATATAGAAATATAGTAGATAATCTATCTACCTAAGACATCCTATCTCCAATTTATGCTGTTCTCTATCTGTCACTATCTAACTTAGCCTATATGAATGTGCCACTATATCTATGCTAACTATCCCTCACTGTTTAAGACTATCTAATCATATCTTAACAATAACTTTTAATCGTACCTAAAAATAACTAACCAAATTAAACTATAAATGTTACTATATCGCAAATCATCCACTATGTCAAAATATCACTCCTCTCACAAAAACCCACGAAGTGATGTCGCATTAATGCAATTTTTATACTTGTGGGAGTTTAGTTGAGACACACGTAAGATCGTGTAGTTTGTTTCCGAGGCTGTCAATCAAACGCAGATTCAGCAGGTATCGCGCCCCTTGCTTCGTTTAGCTGTAGTCACGTGACATGGGAGGTTTGAATCGCACTTTCGAGCGGTGACATTTATGCTTCAAGATCTAAAGTAAACGCAGATTTAGCGTCAGGCATCCCCAGCTGAAGCAAAATGTCTCTCACCGTCAAGAGCATATCTGTGATTTACAGTCCTATAAATCAGGACAATACATTTACCAACGGAGATTTAATATCGGGGCAAGTCATCATCGATGTTGCGAAGGAAACACAAATGCAATCTTTAAGTATCAAAATAAAAGGGAAGGCAGACGTCCAATGGAGCGAACATTATGGCAAAACCACCGTTGTTTACTCGAATAAGGAAAAGTTTTATTCGATGGAGCGCTTTTTTGTTCGGGAGGACAAATCACATGGTAGGTAGGATGAGCTTATGCAGGAGCATACACGTCCGCTTATAATGCGTTGATACTTTGTTTAGTAAACCATACATTTGGTGTTTTAGGTAATGACCATGAGTTGCTGAAAGCCCCCTCTGGACAGACTTGTAAGTTAATTCGTTGGCTACATAAAATTATTGTAAAATATTGGTGCCTTGAGAAACTAATGAAGCAAACTGGTTTACTTCCCTATAATCTTCCCGTGGTAGATACCTCAGTTGTGGCACCAGGAAGTCATGTTTACCCGTTCGTTTTTCAGTTGCCACAACAGTAAGTAGGCCTATGGCAAAAAGTTGTTGAAACTTTTTTTTCATTAGATATAGAATGTTGTTTAGAAACATATAGCCTACATACAATACAAATAACCTACATACAATACAAATAACTCTACATATGTGTCTTACATATAGGAATTACCCACCGTCTTTCAAAGGTTCAATGGGCAAAATTGTGTACACATTAATGACTAAACTGTGCAGGTCATTGCGGGTTTCTAGCAAAGCCGTGGCTGAATTCCACTATGTTCCCAAACCTGACCTGCAAAATCCTGAACTTCTGGTGAGATCCTATCTAAAAAATGTCTTGCGTTGAGCCTACATTAAAAATGTTTGGAGGTTTTGTTACATGGTACTTGTTTTGTGCTTTGTCTTCTTTAGGCACCTCAGTATGGAACCATAGATAAGCAAATGAAGCTATTTACATCCGGGAGTGTTGCCATGAACATAAAGACTGAGAAAACAGGATACTACCTTGGTAAACTCAACTCAACTTTATTTATATAGCGCTTTTTACAGTTTCCATTGTTACAAAGCAGCTGTACATGATAAAACAGGGAGTGCTGCTGCTGAGAAGCCAGTACGTTTAAAATTTGTAAAGAAGTCAGAATGCATGAAACAAATTAAATCACCCCTTTAACATTTGACAGACATTTCTGGTTTCATGTTTCATGCTGTGCACTTGTGATCACCTAAAACATATGATGTAACAGCTGTAAATGTTGTGGTGTGCAATACCTTATAATACATGTTTAAAAATCATAGTGATATTTCAAAGTAATATTCATTATGGAGTCTTGTCTATTTTTTTCAGATGAGGGATTGAAAGTTTTGGCTGAAATTCAGAACAATTCATCCCGTGCAATCAAGCCAAAATACTACCTGTATGAAAAACACAGTTTCTTTGCAAAAAGCAAACGAAGGATACACACACGTGACATTCTTAAAGAGGAGGGAGAACCTATCGAGCAGAAAACAAACAAAAATGTAACCAAAGTGCTTACAATTCCACCTAGCCTTAGTCCCTCTATCTTTAACTGTAGGATCATCAAGGTTGAGTACAGACTGAGAGTAAGTTTCAGTGATTTTTATTAAATTAATAATTCATAATATTCGTTTGGTTATTTTATTTTAAAAGTTTAGAGTTAGGGTTGTTAACTGTTTATGAAGATATCTGTCAAGACCCATTTCTAATCGAATCATCTGTTATGAAACATGTAATCTTTGTTTTTAGGTCTGCCTTGATGTGCCGTATGCCTCAGATCCAGATATCAAATTTCCAGTCGTTCTTCTACCTCCTCAGACTACCTCAGGTGCGAAGTGTCCCTCTAATAGTGATTTTGGAATTTGGAACCAACCAGCAGGAGGCAATCTATACCCCAATACTCCTCCTATGGCTCCTGGACAATTTGATACCCCTGGGAACTATGGACCTTCTCCTGGTCAGTTTGGGGCCTCTGGAAACACTGGACCCTCTGGTCAATATACTGCACCCGGTTATGTTGGACCTTTGAGTCAGTTTGCTCCTCCTGGTTACCCGGGACCTCCAGCACAACTTCATCCTCCAGTTTCAAATTTTCAACAGTCTGACCCCTCAGCTTTACCTCCTTATCAGGATTATCAATTATATCCACACATCCCTGATGAGACCAAAAAATCTTGACAAACAGTGCTATATTCACCTTCCTTAATTTGTTCGATCATCACTGTTTTAACTATTGGGTTTTGTTAAGATTTGCTAAAAAATTAAGGGTTTTATATAAACTATTGTAGTTTAGAAAACTAATGGTAAAGTTTAATAGATTTGGCAATGGGAAATACTTATAAGTATTTTTTTCCCAGAAAGTACAGATGCTGTACAGATAAGTATTTCCCACTTCTGAATAGGTTAGACACTCTTACTCTGTAGTTGCATATTGTTTAATTTGTATGTCAAATACTGCAGAAGGATCATTTTTAATTACAATCCCTATACTGAACCCTTCACGGTGACACGACCCAAACTTTCTTAAATTATGAAGTTTGTGTGATTTACGTTATATGTTAAATTCCTGTACAGAGATAAAAAAGTTTCCGCAAAGTCCTTTCCCTTAGATTGTTGTAAAAGCATTGCATCATGTTTGCTCTACTGATACAATGTATATGATAAACTGGTAGATATAACTATGTTGGAATATTACCCGAAAAGCACTCAGAATTGGACATTTCACTCATTTAATATACTGCCAAACTGTTCTCTGTGGGTCTGCTTACAGAAATTAATATCCACAGGAGTACAATTCCTGATAGGCAGATGTAATGAGCACCAGTCAAGACTTGAGTCCGTCTATGAAACACCTCTTGTGCACTCTTTCTAGGATGAGTAAGTACATGATAAGATAGCAGTGTTTTAATCAGTTTTGCATTGCATCAGTGTTGGAAATACTAACAAATGACCCATGGACTCGCTTCCCTGTTTTGTACACCTCATTTCAACATCTATTCAAAGCAAATCGAGTCACCTGGCAGACAACTAGACAGAATTTAGGAAGCAATGTTTAGATTGCAAATTCGAAGGCAGAAAACACACACTTATTTCTTTTAATGAAAATTGTCAGTACTTTATTACTGACTTTTTCTCTCAGCAATAGCCTTGTGGTATTTAGCTTTTTAAATTAATAGAAAACTTTTTACCTGATACTGAAATTTCGCTTTCATAATAGTGTTATATAGTGTATGATCAATTCTCCAAATCCACAGGTGGTAAAAAATCCAGGTAGGGACTCTCTGATACCCAATAGGCATAAATTGTAAAGGGAATGGATGAATGACATTATTTTTTCTATGATGATTGACTTATAATGAATTTTGATCACATAACACCATTTTTCATCTCATTGTTTGATTTATTATGAGGCTGTGTTTTGTTTGCTGTCACTAGCACTATTGATTGCTCAACTTATATCAAGTCTATTATGAACTCTAAGAAATTTATATTGCTGTCTTTTATAAACATAATTTTGCGCAAACGTTAAACTTTGTTCAAATTTAACTGAGTTTATCTGGTTTATTGCCTTTTTATCTAGGGGCAGAAGGTGACGAATTTGCTTTTCAAGTGATGGTTCACCCAAAAACGAAAATTCTGTCATCATTTACTCGTCACCTTGTCATTTTAAACTTGTATGACTTTCTTTCTTCCGCAGAACACAAACAAAGATATTCTGAAGAATGTTGGTAACTGGCACCCATTCACTTGCACTTTAATTATTTGTGTCATAGAATATAAGTTAATGCGTGCCGATGCGTTTTGGTTATCAACTTCTTTTCAAATCTCCTGTTCTCATCTCCATTAACACGGCGGGTCATGCACGTGCAGTTTTCTGGCTGTTATAGTAGAATAACACAATTAAATGGTTGCATGTTTGTTCACCAAAGGGCAAACAAATATGTTATATTCTGCATACAGCTTGCAACTATTTCATGTAAACAGGGAGATTACATAAAACTAAGAACAATAAAAGATTCCGAGTAACAACAATCAACAATGTTGAAGGGATTGATACTTGTTGCATATTTTCAAATGATGGTGGAATAAAATCATAAATGGATCATAAAGTTATGCACTAACGCCAGCTTGCTCATTGTCTTTAAAGCAAAAGAGGAAATGCCATCATTTTTTATTATTTATGAATAAATCAGACTGCTTAAACTAAACAAGCATGTAAAGTAAGCATTTTAGTAGTGTAAGACATTTGTGCACATACTTATATATAGAAAACAGTAGTCACTTGAAAAGAGCCAAAATATCCAAAGCATGTAACTTCAAGTTTTTTTTGTATTCAAAATTGTATTAAATGTAAACATTGCCCTCTAGTGGCTGATTTAAAAATCAGGTAATTCTGAAAACTAAATAGACCTCATATAATACTTGTATGTGAATATAATACACTGTAATACCGTAACGTCTTAAAATGCATTTTTATCTACATTGCAGAACTCAAACTTTTCATGAAAAGTATAGTGTAATAAACAGCTATGACCGTTTTAATAGAATACAGTGTCATAATTGAAAATAATTCATAATAATGTGAATATATATTATAATGTGAATAATTTAACAATTGAAATGATGATAATAATATGTTTGCTATTAAATTACTTTTTTAAACTGTCAGAGAGTTTAATATTTCTGAATTATTAAACTCCACTCATATCTGCCCTACTATAATTGACATCACGCTTTACTTTTTTCCTCCAACACTTTATTGAAAGTCAAAGCTAAACATGAGTATAGTGACAAATAAGACTAAATTTTTTTTAATATGTGTATAAAAAGTTATAAGATCTTGATTCAATTGCTGCAGTGAATTCAATTTAAATACCCGTAACAAAGCTCTTACAGCTATTTGCAGAGTCAAACTAGCAAAACACCAAACCCTGTTGTAGCCTCTGTTGCTGTACCTCTGCACATTTGAATGTGGACTGTTTTTGGATCCGAGCTCAAGGGGTGTGGTTTGAGCTATCTCCCAGCTCACAGCCGGCAAGTACCCATGACAACTATTTGAGCCTGCTGGCAACTTGCTGTCTTCACATGTTGGGGTTGCCATAGCAACTCCCCGCGGGACTCCCCCTAGATCGACAGTAGGGGCGTCCAGTTGACTAACCCGTTCTTCGTCAGAGAGCTAGAGGGAACAGCACTGCTGTAGATCTGAGAAACCAAAACCTCAGGAGGAAAAACCTCATCACCAAAACATGCTGAGGGAATATCCAAACAAGTAGTTCAATATTTTGAGATGATAAGCATGTGGCTCATTTTTTACATATTAAATATTGTCACAGTCATTTGTAATAAATGCAATAAACTTTGCAATGAAGTTCCATTCACTAGCATTAATAAATATATTACTATATTACAGCTGAAGGGACGCTAAATAAATATTGTTGTTTTTTGTTTGTTATCCGACCATATTAACTGATAGAACTGACATAGTTAACTAATGTTAAAGGAATATTCCCCATTGACTTGACCTTCTTTTTTATTATTCAATGCAAAGTCAATGGCGACCATTTTTGGGGTGAACCATTCCTTTAACAAATGTAACCATATTGTTTTACCCAATTATTACATGATTATTATATGTATTACATAAAAATGTTACCAAACAACTTTTCTTATGTCTTTTAAAAGATGGCCCAAAAAGATCAAATTTAAATCTTAGCGAAAAACATTAATATTTAAACAACCAGATATTTAAATGTATTTAAATTTAATTTTGTGGGTTTCAAATAAGAAACATAACTTGAATAATCCAACAAATCTGAAACTATACCAGTCAAAAAAATACAAAGAGATTATTTCTATTGTAAATACAAATCTCATCCTGACAGAATCATCGTGCTCGTATATTTAACTTAAATATCTCCCTTTTTTGAAGTAACTAAATAGTAGAAGTCCACATTATTAAAGCTATTTTTATACCCTTGTTCTCATTCACATTCATTGAACAAAGCTTATTGAAGCCTTATAGGTTGACTGGATTGATTGTAAGACGGCACAAGTTTCTCTGTTTATTGGGGAGATGAATTCTTTTTGGCCATATAAATACTTCCTTACCATCTAGTTTAAAAAATCCTAAACGCTCTGTGTGATAAGAAATTGTCTTGGTTTGGAAAATAAACATATCCGAAATAACCGAGGGAACTCTTTTCTTTATGTATTTATTTTGGAAAAGCATAAGAACTTCTCACAGAAAACATATGCTGTTAAGTGCCAATGTATGTGTGGAAAAGTTTTATTTATCCAGAAAATGCATTTTGTTTATCATAATATAAAAAGTGACAAGGCCTTTTGTTGGCAATATGAAAGTCAATTAGATAAAACATTCTAGAGACTAATGCAAATGTATAATTGCTGATTTCTTGCAAACCGTGCATTACTACAACAACTAATACTACAGTACAGTTACTAATCAAATCAGACTACTATGATTGGTACAGCACTTGCAGTGGTTGCCTTTGAATCATAAATCCGCTGTTTTTAAAATTTTAGATGATAATCCAACAACCACAACGTGGCATTTCTTTAAAAAAAAATGCTTATTTGTGGAATTCACTGAAGCACCCTCCTCTGCATAGGTGCACATTGCAGATCTTACAACCAAACACACTCTCGTGTCTCAGGCCTTTGTTTGTGCAGTTCCGACAGCGACGTGAGCGTTCTGACATGCGCTCAAGGCGGTGCCCATACTCTAAGGGCGAGTCCGCGTGTCGTTTACGGGCAGCCCGTTCCATGCCCCGTGCCCCCTGGTAGTCACCAATAAGCTGCTGTGCCAGGCGAATGCGGAAATGACGTTGCGTGAACTGTTTACCATTAAACCCCGTTGGCGGCAACCCTCTTCGACTCTCGCGCAAAACGACGTAGGAGTTGACAATGCAGAGATTTATGTAAAACCACAAGAAGTAGCGCCACCATTTTTTGCACGGCCTACCGACCTGGTAGCACTCCCTAAGCTGGTCGCACAGGTCAACACCCCTCATGTTCTCCTGGTATAAAAGCAAAGGGAGGGGACGTGGAATCCCAAGCCCCGCCACATCAGTGCAATCTCCGTCTTTAGAAACTTCTTCCCGCTTGCCCGGCCCGATGCCCACAATACCTGGTGCGCAGTTAGTCGAGAGGTAGCTAACAATCTTAGCATCCCTCGTAACTGAGGCCACCAGGTTGCCGTGTTGACACTGATAGAACTCGCCGGGAGCTAGCTTTCCCACATTGAGAGGTTTGAGGGCATCCGGGTAGCCACGGCGACAGGGGTTGGTGGGGCCACAGGCGTAGAAGCCCTGATGCAGTAGATGCTGCAGAAGGGAAACTGACGTGAAAAAGCTGTCCATAAAAAGATGTTGGTGTCTTGCCTCAAGGCCCCTCACCAGTGATGTCACCACCTTGTGCCCCACGGCGGCAGCTGCCACATCATCACTAGACTTCCCAACATAAATACGAGTGCGGTGGCAGTAACCCGAACGAGAGTCACAAAGCATCCACACCTTAAGGCCCTTCCGCAAAGGCTTCGATGGCATGTACTGCGTAGGGGAAAATCGTCCCTTTGAAGCAATAGCACACTCATCAATTGTCAAACAACGGTTAGGCAAATAGGCATCCCATATGGTATTTCCAACAATATCCAGCAGGGGGCGTATTTTGTAGAGTCCATCATAGCCCAGCTCGCCTTTGGAAGGCTCAGAGTCGCGATCACACAAGTGTAAGTTCTGGTTGAGTTTTTCAAAACGTCTGGCTGTCATTGTTTTTTTAAAGCCAGCATTCCCTATGAAAATGTCACTTGCCCAGTACATGCCATATTCCGGGAGCTGATTGATGCCCATTAGAATGTTAAGACCAACATATGCCTTCATCTCTCTGATGTTTGTCGGGTGCCAGTGGGCGTCTGATCTACCACTTCTCCTTTGCCGATAGATGGCGTAGTTGTTTGTTTGTTCTACCATGTGTTCAAACAATGAATCTGGGAAGAGCAACCGGAAATAGTCTAAAGTGTCAGCATCATCCCCTAGCGAGTGCTGAGGGCCACTGTCAGCGGTAAAAGGCTCAATAGATATTACCTGGTCAGGCTCTCCCCAGAAATCCGGAGAAGTGCATTCCTCATCTAACGCATCATAGGCACCGAATAAACCCGGCCGTTCTTCCTCTTCTAAATCGGAAAAATCGATATCCGAATCGGACGAGGAGGTTTCAGAGCAATTATTGGAAGTGGCATAATAGGAGTCCTCCTCGTACTCCTCGTGCTTGATTCCATTTCCAGTGACTAAAATAATATTGCAGCCGCCTCCCGCGATGTAGCTGGCTGAGTCCGCAGTGTCTTCTGCCGCCGTGCTCTCCAGCTCTGACTCCCCCTTGTTCTCCTGCACTTCTTCGTCTTCCTCGTCCGACTCGGACTTTCTGAAAGGAATCTCGAACCACTTCACATCGACGGGCAGATTTAGCGGACAGTCCTCGCCGTCGGATAACGCATTAGTTTCCGTGTCAGTGCTAGTTTCCAAAACAGTAAAAAGCTCTCCTCTTTTTCTTGCCGCCATGTCGGGGTATTGAACTGCCCCTGCATGAGTCCTTTATTTATTTGAGCGGGGTAAATATTCGTCAAAACTAGTCGCGAATTCAAAATCGGCTGAAATGCTCTCGCGTGTGCCCCCGGGAAACTCATTGGTCTGCAGATCCCGCTGTTTTGAAGGGTAGTTTCTCATGGTTTCCGCTGTTGCTTTGGTACGCTTTGTAGCGCAGTGTGGCCGCAGACGTCAGAAGCTGCTTGCATGTCCTGCTTTGTAAGGGCGTTTTGCGACTGCAGCTGGTGGGGTTGCTGCTAGTTTGCTTGGCTGGCAGATGGCCGCTTGCTGTAGTAATGCCCGTTGGCACTACCACTATCACTGCCTGGCCACGCATCCCAACACTGTTATAGAAATAAAGAATATAAAAAGTTTTGAACAATGATATAAATCTTGTTTATTCAAAACGCAATGCACCATTATAACATTATAACGTAACGTACAATCTTCAATATACGTGTATTGCGTGCGTTGCCACGAGGGAACGGCAACAAAGAATCATTTCTTGTGAAATCTCTGATCACACTGGCTATTCAAGGTTTAAAGAGCCGATATAGCGCCAGTTTTTAAATTGAGAGTGATAGTGACAAGTCTTCTGACGTTGCACCTTAGGCTACTAGCCTGCCCTATCACAGGAAACCTGTTTGTTTTTCTTCCCACGCCAATGAATTATTACAACGATACACACGCTTTAGTCATAAAGCGTGTTTACATTCACAGAATGTTTTATGAAATCTTGGGTCACACAAGCCTATTCCACCTACATGAAGCCGTATCAGCATTCAGAACAATATTTTAAACTTGCAAAAGTATGTGCTGCAGTTTCACAACATACCATCTATAAAACTGTTCTAGAATAGCTGGCTGTTTTGCAGGAAATGATTGAAATCACATCGTAATGTGAAGTGCTTCAGTGTGCTTGCTGAACACCACATCTCTTCATGTTCTAATTACTGAACCAAAGCCACCACTTCATATTATGTATTTCTTGCAGTTGCTCTTTTGAAACTTAAGTCAGAAAGAACTTCAAGTGAGCTTGGACAGAAATAGAAGTAGAGGGAAAAAATCCTGTCTGCAGCATTTCCAAGTCTCTGGAGTACCCTGTCGCTGTATCCCACACAGAGAATCTATTGGTGGGGTGGAGAGACGTTGACCAATGGGGGCACAGAGTACAGGAATGGGTGAGGAGAGAATAAAGAGTGTCAGAGGAAGGTGTGGGTATTATCAATGGCTAGAGTTAAAACAGAATTAAATTGTGATACTGCAACAGCCAACAACAATAGTACAATAACAAATGCCTCAGTGAGCATCTTTTCCATAGCTTTAAGACATAAGGTCAAAAGGAGGGACAGTGAAGGCTTAGTTATGTCTTTATAGTTTTCATCCATCTTTTATTGAAAATCCTAACTTATCATAGAATAATAATACAACTTCTTTGCGTTATTAAATTTTGGAACTTAGTTTCCAGTCATCTAGATACGACACAATCTGTTACAACATTATCCAGACACACTTTGTGTCTTTGACAACCAGACCCCATGCCAATGGAAGAGGCATCCTGGAAGTGACCTTCCTGTGGCATCTTTGCAACAGCAGCAGATGCAACCTGGTCCCTGTGAGCCAGGCCACACACTCTGCTTGCTCATGCTGACACCACTCTCTCTGCACTAAACAAATGCCCCCCGATGTGCAGACACCAAAATACCATAGCCAGATTTTAACCTATTGACCGTCAGTAATGACTGAAAGCTCCCACTTCAGAAATAAATCTGTCTTCCTCCATCTCAAACACCACAAAATCATGCTGCAGGTGGTAACGAAACACTGGGCAAAAGAGTTTAGTTTAGGCCGGCTACAAACCTCATAGACCACAGCAGATATGAGATAAAGTTCAATGTGCAGTGTAATCAGATTAATTCATAATTTTTTCGCAAAATTTAACAGAAGTCAGTGATCGTTCACTGATGGGGAATTTTCTTCGCCCGCTATTTATAGGGTTCTATTTATGTCCAGTTTACATAGCTGCTTTATTAATGCTTAAAACATCACTAAAATCTAACTAACACAATTAGACCTTTATAAAAAGAAATAATCAACCGTAGTTATTTTTGTTTTAAGATCATTCTTTTCCTTTTTTTTTTACCTGTTTTGTCCAGTTAATTTACTGCGAATAAAAATGTTGTCAGAAGTTCACAGACATTAACAAAAATTATAATTTTACCAAACACATTCTAATCAGAAAAAATACTTTTGAAGTGGTCTCTTAATTTTTTTGTGGCTATATACTGTATGTGTGGTTGGGGTATATGCCCACCCAGGATATCTGCTAGCCCACCCATCTGCACCTAGCAGGAACCGGGCCTTTTGGTATGCATTAAAAAGACATGGGATGCACCCAAGTTAACCTTATGGAATAAATTGCATTATCAAATTTAAGACATGTAGATGTACAAATGAACTATTGGGCTTTTTGAATCATTCTTATCCCCTAAAGATAGAAGCAGGCTGCTGGCTGCCATAATAAGAACATGCACCCCTGAGATTTAGCATGTAGGCTTTGCCAGAGGATCCCTTACTGTTAATTACATCATCATTACCTTATTATCTATTTCATGTGGATTTTTACAAACAGCCCCAATGAAACACAGAGTCTGACACATGCATGCGAGCATTATTTTAGATTTTTTGCAATGTTTGTAATAGAAAGGATACTTAAAGATTTGTTTATGAAATATTGCAGAAAATAATGCTATGTCTGAGGAGGACAGAATAAAAAAGATTTCTAACCTATAACCTAACGTTACCAATGATGGTCACTAGAGAGCGCTACAGTGAAACCAATTTATGCAATCGAAGTTTTGCAGATATTATCATATTCTATTGCAGTCTGATTAAATGCTGAAATGAACATCAATTAATACAATTTATAAAAGTAGGTAATACATTCAGAAGTAATGTTCATCGTAAGTTCATGTTGACTTATCCATTTTAATTTAACCTTAGGCCTATTGTAAAGTGTTACCAAAACAACAGGTCATAGCAGTTGATCGGAGCTGTGGCGTAGAAATAATGCACGTCCTGTACAAAGGCCTATTTTCCTTGTGCAATTAGCAGATCTGTTTTTGATACCCTCCCGTTCATATGAGCAAAATTTTAAATATAGCCTACCATATCCTTTCTCTCTTTAACTAAACATAATTTTAAGAGTTTGCATCTCTGTTCGACATCACATGACTCTTTACGACTGAATGGGTAAACAGAGACTAATGACAAAGACGCTGAGTGGAAATTACAGGCAATTAGAATACTATTAAATATAATCAGGTTTTGGATTGTGTTCCATATCTTTGGATTTAAACTTTTCCCCCTTTGTTTGTATTGCACAACAGTTGGACATGTACTGCAGGGTGTCAAGGAGGAAGATTTACACTAAGACAATATAGAAATTGATCCAAATGACTGCGAAAAAAAAGGATTCTAAAACTCGAATTTCCAAAATGAAATGTGACAAACAATAATATACCGAAGGAATGAATAATACAGAAGGAATGTGCAATACCGTTAACAAATGAACTGGTTTAAATTAACTGTCGTTTGTAGTTGAAACTTCAACATAATGCGTGGTTGATCTCAGGATGCTCTGTGGTTGTGTAAGTGGGTGTTATTTATTTTGATGATAACAACTATGTCATAGTAATTTGAAGAAATACTATCATAATTTGGCACCAGTGGTTTTATTCTCTATTGTGAGAGAGGGAATAACGTCAGAGGGGTATAGTGCCATCACATGGAGTAGTTGGGAACTGCAAAAAAAACCCTGCGGTGTACTTAGGAGGTGTAAATAAAGTACTTCAAAACGTATATTAAAGGACACATAAGATGAAAAACTCCAGTCATATCTACAGCCAAATAAAATGTGTATTAGGCTATAACATGTAAGGGTGGGGATGGAAGATCACCTGACCAGCAAATGTTAATACATAACAACAACAACATTGCATTTAAAATATTAATATATTTGCTTGCAACAGCACCATGCATAATTGTGCAGATGTTATACAATAAAATATAAAACAGATGTGCCAAAATGTATTTCTAAGAGAATCATAAGCCCTTCTTTTACTTTACATCTGATTCACCATGGATCATAATGGAAAACCCGACGGATAGGCTTAAACCTCAATTTAATCCATTCAATCTCAGTGAGTGAATACCAGGTTTCATTTCAGCATGAGTAATTCAGACTAGCTTCTTTCTCAGACTGCCGTCATCTACTGCTATGTAGTGATAAAATTGCTCATACTCATAGTATCTAGTGCTTTCATCTTTAGACTTGAAAACAGACTAACCCAAAAAGGTGTTTGTCTGAGTTTTATGGGAAAATATGTTTTTGCAATATTTCTTTTTGCTAAAGAATCAGGACTTGGGAAAATCTGCTGAGATGCAGCAATATTTATTATTATGCTTTAAAGTTTCACATGTTTGTCTGCAGGGGTGTTTTAATCTCTGCTGTGATTAAACATGGTAAACATGAGTAAAGATTAACAGACCTGTGTGTAATGCATACAATTGGACTCTTTCTCAAATCAATATGGTATAATGATATAATGTTGCTGTGTAATGAAACAACTACACCACAGACCTCTTGTGTTTATTTTCTTTATTTAATATGTCATTCACTTGTTTGACCACATTGCACATGAGTTAAAAAGGTTTTTTATATGAATTTATATGAAATCAACCAGTAGCCTATTACAAAGCAACTTACAGTTATGATGATTAGAACACTTTGGAACATAAATATTATGTTAATAATAAAAAAAATATTAGAATTGGTTTAGAAAACAAATTAACAAAAGGCAAGCCAAAGAAGGCAAAAACATTTACCAAGTAAAATTATTTCAGTTATTACAATGTTAATTCTTTATGGTTCCACACAGACCAAAGCCATCTGCGATGGCTGCAAATATTTTAGAACCCAACATTTAGAATTAGCGTGCAAAGCAAAATTAACATATCTTATTTGTTGATTTTGATTTGATTGACCTGTCAGTCTGTATTCATTTAAATGTAAAAAAGTTGAGACCCATGCTCATTCCCACGGTTCCACAGCTTGTTTTAATGAGTAAACAATGATGAAAGTGTGAATACGCACTAAACAACGTTCCTTTTGATGAGAAAATCAGAGAGCTTAAAAGCTGTTTAAAAGCTTGCATGCTTAGTATTTTCAAATATTTCATTTGAAAAAAAACATCAGTAAGTGATGCAGGAAATTAAAAAGCAAGAAACTGAAACTTAACAAACAGTTTTTATTTATTAGCAGAAACTAATCAACATTAGTAAAAATCAAGACTTCTACAGATGTTAGGACAGAAACTGATAAATTAGGAATTATCATCACACATTATTTAGAGACACTGCCTATGAGAAATGGTATGATGTCTGTTTAAATTGATTTACCAACAACATTCATGTGTGTGGCATGACCTCCCATCCTTTAAAGCTCTGATCTGTTTTCTCAGAGGATATAAGAACAGGATGTTTATGTGCGCATAGAGGTCTCAAGAAATGGTAGAAAAAACAGGCCATTCCCTGTCACTGATACTATGAGATGGACACATTGTAGGGCTGGGTCAAAGATGTCATGGTGGGCTCTCCCTGGGTTTATTATGGTTACCATGAACCAATGGGTAAAGAGGCAAACGTGCCTCATGTGTGTTTCATGATGTGGCTACATTTGGTTTATTTTCGTTTTAACCATCCATCATTGCACTACTGAAATTATGATTATGATGTGAAATTTACATAGACAGTACAAAAAAGTAAACACTAATAACTGCATATACTTTCTAAAGAGATGGCTTTCTTATCCACTGTGTTGAAAAATGAGAACCTGGTTGCTTCAGGCTGTATAATCATTACTTTGCAAGCCGGATCCTGTCCTTTTCTCTGAGATTTAATGAGTCTTTTGTTTTTTTATGTGACTATTGCGGTCAAATGTAAAAGCGATAAGCTTGCTGCAGCCATACAATTTTCTACTGAAAGCTTCTTTGATGAGGCCTTTTTGCATGACCATTAACAATAAATGGTTGTCTCACCTAATGGGCTGTGGCTTAAATATCTATTAAGCTGGCAGAAGGTAGAATATCTTTCATGAACGCAGCACTATTCCCTCTATTTATTCCTTATTGTAGGTTTTGAAAGATCATTTGGACACATGTGCCTATAACAACATAACAGCATTAATGATTTTCATTTGGGTTAACTAGTCTAAGAAAGACATTTTCTTAGAAAGTGTTCAGGTACTTAGATTAGAAGAATCAAATGTTGCGGTACATCAAAATGTAATTTCCCCGTTGCCTCTGCATTGAAAGAAGCCTTCTGATTCCTTGAAAAGATATTACAAAAAACCAATGCCCTCTAAACAGCATCACAGTTTCAAAATGCCAATGCATAATATTTACCCATATCATACAACAACCTTGGCTGATGCTGATGTGTAAATTCCTTGAACCATGGAGAGGTACATTCAGAGTGGAAAAACTGGCATCAGCGTAAGAAAAACTGAAAGTAGGCCTACAAGCTTGTACAGCACACAAGATTACATCACAAAATCCCTATTAAGCAAAAATTATTATTTTCTTTCTGTTAAGGAATCAATAGAAAGGAAAATAAATCCTACACAGTTCTGCAGTGGACTTTTCCTCACCTGCTTGATACATCTGAGGAATCCACTGGTTCCTGTGGAAGTTGTGATGTTGGAACAACAGGAAGAATCCACAGTTTACCTCTGTTCCCAGCAGTTTCTGTTCCATCTGTCTGATGCTACTTGTCAAGTGATAGAATGGAAACAGCTCTGGCACTCATTTACCGTTAAGCAAGCATTGTGGTGAATCATTTTTAAAATAGCTAAAATGAATGATATTCTTAATGGTAAACATATGTGCTTGTGAGAGGATGCATCTGAGCAGTGTTAAACTGGCATCACACCTCCATGTGTTGACAAGCTCTAAGAAAAGAGTGCTTATGATTGTTTTATTACATGCTCTCAGGTGTTTATTCAGTTCTCAATCTCATGTGAGTTTGTTTCGTATGTGATACCTTTGGGAGCTTTGTGTGAGAAAGTGTGAAATTTACTTAATGACTAATAATCTTCAGGGAGCTGATAAAAGCTGGACCAGAGTTAGTCATCGAGCTGTGTTCATGATGAAGTCGGAGGTGGGAATTTCTGAGTTGAAAGCGTTTCAGTCATTCTTGAGTCATGCCACTGGCAACGCAGTATTTAATGGAGGAATTTAGTAATACGACTTGCTTACTTTAGAATTTAGTGATTTACTTTAGAATTTAGTGATGTAAAATTACCCTGAAATGTGTGTTACATTTCACATAAGTTATCTCCATGCTAACTTCACTAGAAGTATCTTGGACATGAGATTACATGCATATGCCTAATTTGCAGGTGAATGGGTGGGACATGTCCCGACCACTTTTTGCCAAAGTCAGTTTCGAGTGTCAGATAGTCAGAATGTCTATTTACTGTGCAAGTACCCCGCCTTGTAAGCGGATGCTATTTATACTAACTTCGCCCATCAATTTCAGAATAGACAAAATGTAACAAAGACACACGAAAATCGACTTCTCCAGTGGCGTAGACCGTAAAGCATGTGTAACATGTCCTGACACATATCAGCTCGCAAAGTTTTTTTATGAAATGATGAAAATATTTAAAAATATCTGTTCAAGTCATACATGTACCAAACATTATGTTTCTCCTGTATACTTGAATGTTTGTTCTTATTAGCAGGGAGTTCCCAAATGTGCGTTAAACGCGAAATTTTTACATGGAGAAAACACACATTCGTTTTTATTTTATTACAAATAAATATGTTTTATCACGTGTGGCAACAGCCATCCTTACATATAATAAAGCACAACATGCTTTAAATGGTCTATTGATGAAAACATGATATAGTTTAAAAACAATTGGAAGCAGATCTGTTATCTGATGTGAAAATTTCGAATAGTGAGTTCAGCGGATTCAAACATGCTTCACGGAAGTGTCAATATTATTTGTCATGCGTCTTTCGCACTATTGTTACACCACTGAAGCCGTGGATAAAACGACACAGTTATTATACTGTTTTCTGGAGGAGGAGTCACCTACATTTTTCGTGCTTGTGACGCCCATGAATATTCCCAATGAGTAATTACAGAAACAATTTAAGAAAGTATTGTTTGTATCGTCTTTGTCCCCACCACTTTTCAAAACAAAGTTACGCCACTGGTCAAATTATGCATTTAGCCAAAGTCGGGGTGAAAAGACAAGAGGCTAGGTAGATGATGACAGAATTTTTTCAATGTCTTTCCAGGAGATATTTCCGAAATAATTGGAATTCTATGTTGATCAGAATGCATTATTAAATTTAAGGGTTAGTTAAAAAAAAATTCCATCATTGCTTCATACATTCAACTTTAACTCACTTGTCAAGGTAAATTGTTTTATTTTCCTTGTATCTGTCCATATAATATAACTTCAGATACCTTGACATATCATGCATATCAACTTTAAAAAACATATTTTAGCATTAAGGCATTAAAAAGACCATTTTGGGGTGAACCATTCTTTAAGAGAACCCCTGACCACATTTCAGACCCCAATCACAAACCTATATCTTGAATGAATCAATTTGGGATCCTTTGTTTCACCAAGGCATTTTCAGCGAAAGGCTTTAAAGATTTTTGGTTTCTTCACCCGCTTCAAAAAACCCGGATGTGGCTGATTCAGGGCTTTATCAGTGTGAGTGGGCTTTCAGGCGTTGTGGGAAAAGCTTGTTACCAGTGCCTCTACCCTGAAGCCCTTGCCGCAGTAGGACAGTCAGCATAAATGTTTAGGCTTCAAAGAGAACATGCAGAGCCTTCCTCTTCAGGCTATGGTCCAAAGACCCAGAAGACGCTTGTGTTTACTTTATGCCTGCAGCTACATGTGTTAACATGATGGATCAGTGAGTTCCAAACCCCTAAGCATCCTATTGAGATGTTGTCTGATTCAAGTAAACATTTTTTTAATTGAATTACCCAAACAATTATTTGACTTTTTTAGGAAATCACCAAGATAAAAAAATGGTTTGACTTCTGGCAAGGGTATACATTACATTGGATCATCCACATGTTTACCCACAATAGAACACAATAAAATAAATAAAGGGAAAATCCTGTATCACCAAGAAATACAAAATGGACGACTGTAAGCAAGTTTTCAAATTTGTATCTTCTTAATGATTGGCCTGAATCAGGTAAAGCAGCTCTCTGCTTGTCTTATTTTCTCCAGTGCCTCTGTTGTAGAAGACTCTACAGGTCACTCTTCGAAGAAACAGATTTTTTATAACCCTAGGCCCATCACCTGTATTTTTCTGCTAACTGGACTGTAAGCATACAGGTAGTGTAGGCCTGGCAAACTATTGAGAATTTCACTTCCTTTGCTGTACAAGACGTTTATGATTTAAAGCAGTCACACAAATCAATCAATAAAGGCCGGGTTTATCTGTATTAAATAAAGGGTGCAATGTAACAAATGTTTATATTGTTGCTCTCACATTTGTTTCCACAAGACTAATTTGTAGTAACTCGTTTGATTTTCATCGTCCTTAGAGGATTACAAATCATTTTATTTTGGGAATTGAAATGGGTGGGAATTTGTAATAGTGGGCAACATATGCAACACCATGAAGTGTGATATCTCCAACCTGATCTCACATGAATTCGTAACAATTTTATGAGGTGGCTAATTCATATGAATTTGTACGTTGTGAATTTTACGAAAGCTTACGACTACTAGAAAAAGAGCAATACTGATGTCAGGAATTGGGACAGGAGAACAACTCAAGCGCAGGTCGCAGTGCAAACATTGAGTACACTTGAATAATATAAAACAAAAAGCCCACGATGTGGAGTAAACAGGAATGTAACTACAATATAAAATAAACTACAAGACTAAATAATAACACAACATCCAAAGCACGCCAATGAATCTAACAATGGAGGGTTATCCGTTAAGGTAACAGAGACACAAGCATTAGCGCAAGCAGTACAAAAGAAATCGAAAAATAAATTGGGAGACTAACAAGGGGTAAATGAACACTCGGCAGGTGTGGGGAATGAAACACTAATGCAGTGGTTCTCAACTCTGGCCCTCGAGATCCATTTTCCTGCCGAGTTTAACCCCAACTCTGATAAAACACCTGAAGAAGCTCAACTTAAGCTCAACTTAATGCGGGGCTGCACAGATTGTTTAGCTAATCACATTAAAAGTACCGCAAGATTGATTCAAATGCGCATGGAGCAATCTGCACTTGAATAGTTGAATGCACTTGGTACTTAAATGTCAAAAGCTTATAAATTTGCGCAGCGCTGCATTAAGTTGAACGCATCTATTCTTAAAGATGCTGATTAGCTTGTTCAGGTGTTTTATATCAGAGTTTGGGCTAAACTCGCGGGCCAGAGTTGAGAACCACTGCACTAATGGAAAGCTAAACAAGGAAACGAAATGGGCGGGGCCAAAGACAATACCTGAGAGAGCGCATGTTATGCCAGAACCAACAATAGCATGTCTCTCTCTACACAAAACATGAGGATCTGTCATGATCCTGCCACTAGAGCGAGAAAGACAGACATTACATGATGAGGCAGAATCATGACAACTGAAAGCCCCACCTCTAACCCCGACCCTAACGTCACTGGTACAAAAGCAAATCGTACTAAAATGTACGAATGAGATCGTACGAATTCACTTGAATTAGCCAAAAGTTAAGTTTTTCGCCGTGACATTGTGTTGGATATCTCCGTTAATTGGTGCATCAAGAACAGATACAAGGTCACCTTCACAGGGCCACTGGCCCATATCAATATTCTAAAAGATAGCAAAAGTGACCTTGTCTGACCCTTGAGAAAGGTATCTACTGTACTTAAAAGGCCTCAGAAATAGTGTATTACCATTAAGACTAGTGGACAAGCTTTCAGGCAGGAATGCACTCGACCAGAAAAGCTTAAATATGGAGCTTCTCACAGGTGTCACTGTTCTCTGGGGGAAGAGCAGACAGGACAGTTCTGTGATGTGTGCTTTCTGTCAGCGCCCTGGAGTCAATGTATACGAGGAAGCAGAGGTTATCAATGCTTATCAAAAGACACATGCTCTGCATTCTAACGATAAGATTCAGAGCATCGTGGATGCACTTCTGCAACATCATTAGCTTTAGTTGTCAAGTGAGTTTAAGTTGGGTGATTGCAAACAGAAGCACTAGCTGGAAATGAAGCCTAATCATTAAACTACTGGTATTTTCCCCTCTGCAATCCTTTAATGCAACATGCCCCTAAAAAATGACACATTAGACGTATTTAATTTTCTTAAACGTACAAATAATTGCTGTTAGGGGAAATGAATAAAATCCTTGGATTATTGTAGGTATTTTTTATAAATATGAGTGAAATGAAAACTTCAGCTGCTCTCGAGAATGGCTTTGGTTTCAAGAGTATCTCAATATCATCTGGGCAATTCCAACGTTTTGGACGTAACATTTTGCGTTATGGATGTGACATAAAAATGCTCAGAGAATTATTTGGTTACGAATATATTGAACCATCTATTTATATTTTACCGAACTCTTGTTGATAGAGTCTAAACTTAAAATGAAAGTCTATGAAAAAAATATATATTTTAAAAAAAGGAAATAAATATGCATTATGGATGTGACAAAAATAGGACCCGTTTTTTGGGAGACTACAAACTTTGTAGGATCCTTTACAACTTTGAAGAGATATCTCATATGGGTTTTTGAACCACCAAATGTTAAAACCTGTAATGTTAACATAGTATTTTTTACCAAGTTTATTTTTTCGTGGTAAGGTTGACATTTTCACGGAATTGCCCATCTATCCTCTCTGGTGCCTCCCGTCGACGTGTCCTATGACCATAGATGTCATCAGTGTCTGGACTGTTGGTTTTTCTCAGGTGACAATAGTTCTTTATCCCTTATTTAATCCACCTCCTTAGCAGCTTTCTTTTTTAAACTTCCTTTGTGTGACTAAATTTAGATGTTCATCTTCAGAAATCACAGACCACTATGTCCAACATAAATCACAACTTGTTTTCTGTCTTATGATGCTTTCTGTTTGTAGTGATGTGATATATTTGAGGAGAATACAAATTTATGGAGGATGTTTAATTTGATGCCTACATGAGAGTCCACAGAATCTTTGTGAGACAGTGAGTCAGTATTTCCGCACCCAGATGAAGTAACCCACAAAAATAGGTTTCCCATTGATTTACTGGAACGTGTTCACACATTAACAGTCGCGCAGAAGCTCCCACAAGCATACAACCATTATCATATGTAATGGGTGGTTCAAACATTTTCTGACTCACTTTTCCCAAAAAGCCCAAATATGGTTTATAAATATGACTAACAGGTTAAACTGTTTTAGAGAGGTTAATGCTGCAATCCTTTTTCAGTCAGTTTGTTAAAAATGGTTTCTGCTAAAACCAAAGAATGTATTAAACTGTACAGCTGTACAACTGTGTGTTGGGACTTTATGTGAAGGAGGTACCAGAAGGGGAGATTTGGACATTTTGCATTATTTACAGTTTGTGATTGGCTTTCCCTCCTCTGGTAATCATAGCTTTACTTGAGTGGAACATGTTGAGAATGCAAGTTAATGACACTGTTGCCTGGCAGCTCATGTGTAGTGTTCTGTTTCATTAGGCACCTACTCATCTTCGAGAAACACTTTGAATTAGTGACTGACATTAGGAGTTACCTGACCAGTGTTCTCACCACAATAAATCACTCTCCCACCGGACCTTTCGTTTTGGATTTAACATTTGGCGGAGCTTTAACTAGACAAGACGAGAGTCTATTGACCGCTTTACCATGTATGGTAGAATTCAGTTTATTGAATACATTTCTATGAGCTCATGTGAATATCTTATAAATGAACAAAGAAAGCAGCAGATATCCAAATCATGACTACTTCATTCCATATGGAGAGAATGCAGAATATTCTTTGCTCATTTTAGTTCAGTTCTAGCGATTGCTATACATGGGCAGTCGCGTGAGTTAAATGAAGCATTGAATCCTCTCATATTCAAAGTGAAGTAGAAACTGATCCAGCACAGCATTTGCTCCTAACAGTTTGGCATTTCTAAAATCACGGCATCAAGGTTTTTTATTCTCATGGTTATTTTTTCACTATTGGCCATTAGACCATATATTTTGGTTTTGAACTGATTATAAGAATGTTAGCGGGAATAAAGTAGATCAAGGACTTTTTTTTTCAAATACTATTTGTATGAGGTTTGTAAGCATTAAACAATAGGGGCATGACGGATTTTGTTTATCTGTTTATTTGACCATTGCCTCTGAGAAACTCCAAACAACTCAATTTAGCCCATATCACATACTGTATTTGCATGTCAAACTTGTGATGTTCCAACAGTTTAGTGTCTTCAATGCTTTTGACCCGAGCAACTAGAAAAACATCTTTTGGATTGTTGTTGGGCACTGTTTGACATTGAGGAGAACAGTATAATACAATAGAAAGGCTGAAGTTTTGTGTGCTGATTGAGTTAAAGGCATTCTGACCCGTCTACCAATTTGCTGCTCCTTATTTTATTAAATAAATCAGTCTGGAGCAAGATAGGCTGTTTAACTATTGCTCTTTTTCTCTCTGAGCGTTTCTTGTTAACTTGGCGAACTGATTATTGCCTTGATCCATTTCAATCTGAAAACCTATTTTACTAAGTTCCACACAAAGATGCACAACCTGTGACCAATAGGACTTTCTCTATGTGCTAAAGTTTCAATGAGATACCCTGCAATCCTAATGGTAGAGAAGGTTTGGGTGATTGATAGCATCTTCATTTGAACTATTATGTTGTCAGAAGGTGCTTGACTATTAACTGGATCTCTCTTTCGTCCCCCCATTCCACAGTGGTAGCACACTATTTCTTTCATTTGGCTGCACGTCTGTCATTATGATGGGGTCATCTTACCTTGTGCAGATGTTACATTTACTAATGAGTAGCCAGGTTCATTTTATGAGGTTAAAGTTGAGCATGTGGGGTTAGGCTTAATCTAGCGAATGGGAGAATCATCTGTTTTGCTACTTCAATGTCACCTTGTCGTACAGCACATGAAATAGGCCTAGGTGGCTTTCTGTTTAGACAGGGAGTAGTTCACAGCACTCACTAAAAAACATTGCCCACCATTTATGAGGAAAGTGCCAGCTGTCAGTTTTCTTGTCACACTGACTTGGGCTTAGGATCCTTTACATGCTATTCCTAATTCACCTCTTCAAATGTGCACTATATTAAAAGCTTCTGTGGGACTTTCAAATTCAAACATTTTTCCTGGGCTGATGCTTTGCAATGTCTACTTTAAGAAGAAAAGAGTAGTACTTAGGATTTCCAAAATGTGCACACACATTGCCTACCGATTGCATGTATACTTCTTCAAGACATAAATTTTGAGTCCTGGGAAGTAAATGCTCAATGGTACGTATATGTATATATAAATAATTTAACACAATTTTTTCCGTAAATACTTCAAAAACACTTTCTCATTTCTTTGCATTTAAACAGGTTGAATGACACGTGCTTTCAGCACATGCTGTTTACAGAACAGATCTGATGTTCTACACAAGACACACGTACAAGCCATGTTTGAGAAATTTGTTTGGGAAATCGTAGGGACACATCCATAAACATATATAAAAAAAACGATAAATATGATAAAAAGTCACAGAAACGTCTTATTTAGTAGTATTGGCATGGTTAGAATTTTTATTTAACCTATTTTTTATTTAAGATTTTGCAATAAGGAGTACAAAATAACAAGATTTTCAAAACATCATACTGTATGAATGTCCTTAAAAAAATGCACCATGCACAACACATTTTTCTGTGAAAAGTGTGCATTCTCCAATTCATGGCAGGAATAGTCAACTTGCCCTGACTCGTCCCCACCTCGGTAATTTGGAGCTAAAGTTATAGGGTTGCAATTGTTACTTTGGGTAACCCTATCATTTAAATGACAGAGGACAATATTAAATACCTAATATTCAGGTGAAAGGCGTCCTTGGGAATACTGCCTAAGAAGTAGTAAGATGGCTCATCATATGCTGCTTTTTCATGATAATAGTTGGTTGTGAGTAGCATTCCTGAATAAACCCTTCACATTAGTGTACACAATACCGCTCCAGTTTCGTATCTAAAATATAGCATGATTGTTGCTGGCCATCACACTGTACGAACATGATCCCAGTTAAAAGTCATGTCACTGTGGAATCTTATTTGTCATAATGTACAGTAAATCTTTTTACCTCATAGACGGTCATATGGTCCGTGCTGAAGGATTGCATCTCATCAACACTCCCAAAATTTGTAATTTGTAGACGTTATTTCACAGCAAGCAAAGGCTAGAGCTTCGATCTGTATTTTGTTTACTTTATTCCGAGGCACCTCTCACATACTGAATATGTACACATCTTTTTAATTCCTTCCTTAAGTTTTTTTGTTTCATTGTCACCATCATTGAGATTCATTCACAGATTCTTTAAGTCCGTCTGTTTAAATGATTAAGAACTTTTGTCCCTTTAAAAAATAATTGGGTACCGCTACACAGGGTCAAAAGACAAACTTAAGATCATCAAAACTTTTTAAGTAAATGTTGCTGTTCTTTATCATACGCCGATAACATCAATTGGCCTCTTTTTACTTGCTTTCAGGTAATAAAGACACCAATAAAGCACAATATTGCACCTGGAGAAAAACTTAAATTATAGAAATGAAGGATCATGATTCCAATTACACTAAACACTATCAGAGTCACTTCTTATTGTTGATGTTTTCTTCAGTGATTGTGTTTGTTAACAGCAGGTGTTCATCATTAATGATCCATCATCACTTGTAATGTGAACTCAATTGATTAATTAACTGCATAAATAAATTGACATTTGACACCAGAAAGACTCTGCTTCAGTGTACATTTGTACATCCGTAGGTGGGACTCATATATACATCAACGGGTGTCCATTTAACGCCAGGGACTTTGCTCTGCAACTGCAATTAATTGTCTTTACAAAGCCCAAAATAAACAAAGCATTGCGATGACTCTGTATCACATCATCTCTATGATTAGAAAACCAAGATAATTTGCAATTACTTCCTAGTAACATGCCAAATATGACATCCATGACCATTAGAGAAACTGCTATCAAATTTATTACGACACACAACAACTTCTCACATCTGAAATACAGGAGAAGAAAGCAATGAGTAAAAAAGAAAAAAATACACAGCTGGGCTTGGAATGGACACCTGGGCTTTCTGATTCTCCTGCTTTGTTTGGCCAGATGAAAGATAGACCAGGCCTGGTGACAGATCAGCACACGTGCAGATGTGATACACCTTGAGCGTAGCTGTATGCAGGGGGTAATTATTAAAGTTCTACTACAAGCCTCTGTGAACAGCTGGGGGCCAGCTGATACCAACCTCAGCAACTTTCATCAGCTTACATTCATGTACTCCATGTGCCCCGGATTGCAAGAGGTGAATGATGGAATTAGAATTGGAGACCACTTATTTTTTTTAAAGAGCACAAGGGCACAAATGATGAATGATAAGTCCTAAATCACACACCACTGATACATACTGCACTAACAGATCTGTTTTATTAGAAAAAAAATTACTTAAGAGTGAGGAATGGATTCTTAACATTAAAACATGCATGACTGTTACTGAGTTTTAAATTTGACAAAATAAAAGAATACTCATTAGAATCTGACTGTACACATTATCTCAAGTCTGCAAATGAAACGCAGAGGTCATGAATCAAAAACTTTAAAAGGCCCCGTAGAAATATAACTTGAATAATAAAGACTTGACCTCAGATTCGCTAACAGGAAAAATAAAAGTTAAGAGATAGGTTGACGTCTGTAAAAATATTCTTCAATGATTTAAACTCTAAAGAATTTAAATAATAAGTTCCAAATAACATGTGGATTTAAACTAGATTGAATTATTTACACTGCAAAAAGTGACATTCTTGCTAAACATTTTGTGTACATCAAGATACATTGTCTTGACAAGAAAAGTGACCAAAGATATTCAATCTTGTTTTATGAAAGGAAATATAAGAATTAGGGAAATATATGTTTAAAACAAGCATAAAATCTGTTAATGGGGTGAGAAAAATAAACTGTCCATGACAAGTATTACCTTTTCCTTAAGTACATATTTCAAGTCTATTTTTCTAACCCAAGTGGCACATTTTTTTGCTTGATTTAAACATAAATAATAATCCTAATTCTTTTATTTATTTTCATAAAACAAAATTAAATATTTTGATTTTAGAAGTTTTAGATATTTGTATTATAAAACAACACAAAATGCTTAGTAAGAATGCAATTTTATGCAGTGTTTAATAATGGATGTACCTTATTTATGATATGCTTGCTTTTGCTTTATTTTTATTATCTTTTTATAATTTCATCTGCTCCCATGTGTAAGTTTAACATACAGGTATCACAGTATGCAAATATATGTGTAGAAGACAAATTTTCCCTTTACAAAGGAAGAGGAAAGGAAAAAAAACAGGTGGTAAACTTAACCTCACAATTAATATTTTATGCATATGACCTTTGAAGTTGTAATGATATGTGATGCTTGCTAACAGGTGTTTAAAATGGCTCCTTGACACATGAAAGGGAGTTCTGAAAAGGATATTTGGTTGCTTCCCTTATGAGAAAAGTTTTGAATGGTTAAACTCGCCCTTAAAAATGATAAGACTGTTAAAACAGTCTGTTAAACCCAATTTGTTTTAAATGTTTGACATAATAACCTCTTTGTGTTTGTGTTTGCTGTATGTGTGTGATGTTATGTTTGTGTGTGTGTGCCTGTGTGTTTATAACAGATTGTACTGGGTGGGCTACAGACTGGTGGGGCCTCATCACACAATCTCGGTTAAGATATTTCCATTGATTTCCATAGTTTTTATGCTGATGTCTTCTACGCCTTTACCTAAAAACCTCAAACAAGCCCTTCTGCCATTATATGGTTATTTACTTACCATTTGCTCATGTGTTTCCAGGTTTCTTAAATGTAGGGACATTTGTTTCCGAACCTGCCCACACAGTTTGTTTCACTATTTACAATATAACTTACTAGGATCACTGTTTTCTTATCAGCATATTTTCTACTTCAAATCCTCATACAAACCTTAAACATTATTATTATTTTATTGTTATTATAGGTTTAGACAGGACTATGCAGAAACAACAGGGTATGAAGGGGACAGCTCTGAGGCGCAAAAGGCAAGTTTTGACAAGTTTAAAGATATTCATGAGGACATTTTCAACATTCGTTTTTCCCAAGCAATGTAAAACCATTGCATTTACACACACACACACGCACGCATGCACGCATCTCACACTATGCACACACTATGCATTATTTAACATGTTTCTTAATCAATTGTCCTTGTGAAGACTGCTGGCTGATCATCACAACGGTAAATCTCAGGTTTTTTACACCTATGAGACATTTACCTGTAAACATACTGTAAAACTTTGCTGTAATTTCGCAGCAGGTTTGACAGTAACATACTGTAGATTTAATGTACAATTTTGTTTTAAGCATAAACTTACCTAGATTATACATTTTTCCTTCATTAAACGAGACGACATATCTTGGGTCACTTTTCTTGTTATGTAAATGTATCGTAATTTCAGAAGTTTTAAATATTTTTACAGAAAACGAAAAAAATGCTTAGGAAGAATGTCCTGTTTTCAAATTTTAATTTTGATTAAAGCAATTGAAACAGTGCTAATTGGAAAGTATGTAAATTAGCAATTACATCTACAGTAAGTTACTGGCAAACCTGCTGCAAAAACTACAGCAAAGTTTTACAGTGCACACACAGTTATGCTCTAAATAACCTCTGTAGACACATCAAGAATGAAGAGAAGTGTCAGTGGATTCACCAAGTTTTACTTCTGAAGAGAGAGGTAGAGGATGAAGATGTAGAAGTCAGTTGAGTCTGCTCACCTGGCTAAATAGAATCTCACATATCTGGATCTTTCACTGATAGTTTAATGGCCGGATTGTTACTGTTGAAACAGCGGACAATTCCCACACAGCAATTTAAAGTTTAAAACCCATGACTTTTAAACTCAGGACAGAATCAAACATGCATGTGCACAGTGGCTTAACACTAAAATAGTGTAAAGTAAAAAGACATTTTCCTAAATGAAGGTTTGTTATCACTAGCAAAACTTGCAAAGGGTGGTCCTTTAAACAATGACCTGATACTGTACTGCCGCTTGACAAAGGCTGACATAAAAATAGCCTGTTTATACGCATGTCACTGATGGGGTTAAGTTTGTGTCTAAGAGGGTGTGTGTGTGGGGGGGGGGTTAAAGAGTGTATGTGTGGGTGCGACTGTGTGACTGAGTGAATGGTGACTGTACTGACAGGGCCACCCATTTAGAATCAGCAAGTGGCCAACTGGGGGTAGAAAAACACCCCACATGTGAACCTCTACCTTTGTGGTTTGTCCTTACTCAAAACTCAATCATAAAATTCCACTAAACACTCTCCTGATTACTCTTTGTTACATTGACCTCCTCTTTGTTACATTACTTCCTAGGAAGTATGAATGTGATCTGTGCCCTTGTAGTAAATGGCAAGCAGTTCTTTAAAGGACATTTATGTTCCAATTGGGCCTGATCTCAGCTTTGCCTCACCCAAATGCACAAAACAAACAAATCTGCCTATACATTTCTTAAGGATGGGTGATGAAATTAAATACAAAATTAAATATTTGTAACATTACCCCTCAACAGTAAAAATAAAAAAAAACACAACACGATAATGGGACAATACGAGTTTGTGGTATCTTCTCTAGACCTCTATTGGAGACCTCTATTGCAATGTGTCCTTAATTAACAAAGAAAACATGAATTTGTCTTATATTTAAAGCCTTTGAGGAATTTAGGAAATGTTTGTTTGAAGACTTTGTCTCTTCTGTTGTTCTGACTGGTGAGTCAACAGCAGATCATGTGATCATTGACAGAAATCTCTGCTGTGTCAACGGCTTCACAGTGAGCGGCAGCTGATGCAAACAGTAAATGACAGGCTTGCACCACAGAGGTTCTGAACTCTTTCCTGCTCACCTGTCATATACCGCAACACCTCATGTGCTTTCACATACAGAATTAGTCTCATACATGATACAGGTAGTAACACCATGTCAACACCGGATGCAGTGTGGCGCGAGTGACTCAACAAAAAACAACACAACGCAAGATATGTGAGTATTGCCTTTGACATTGCTTTGTGTAAAAAATGATGCATGATGTAATAAAAAGGGAAATCTATATATCTCAAATGTCTAAACACACCCACAAACAGGCACACTCGAACAAACACATGTTTCTGTATCTTCCCAGACCTTTTCCCGGAAGCCACGAGACAAGTGTAAGAGATAATGTGTTCCTGATCGGTGCTTTTCCCCCCTTTATCTGCCTAACGCCTATGCAAGGTGGGTTCCCAGACCGAAGGAGCAAAGTTTCCGTTTGATACCTTACTTCTGGTAAACACACCCCCATCCTCCTGTCAACCCACTCCACACAGACATTAAAATCTGCCCTTTTATCTCAAAGAGATATCAGACTTTTTTCAGAATGGGATATTAACACTGTCTTTCTAGACTTTGGATGTCAGTAAGCTGCTTCATGTGTTCTGCATCATATTCTTGTATATCTTTTTAGACAACTTAAGAACATTTCCATTTTGCGACTTGCTGGACAATTTGGATATCGCATGATATTACTCTGCCAGACCACGTATGGCAATGATTTTTTAGAAACTCCCAGGGTGAATGGGTCCATGCAAGTAAGCCGACAAGCCATCCACACTGGCGAGTGGATATTCCAAAATTTTACACAAATTAAAAAAAGGAATAATGACACATTGTTCCAGTCTACTTGTAATGGAGACTCTGGAACACAATGCTGTAAACTGTAGTTTCCAAATGTGGGTTTTCCTCTTGCGCCCACTGTGTGTTATGGTTACATTGTTACTGGGCTGAATTTCTTTTCTTTCACACCTACAGTTTCACGGTCCTTTCTCAGCAGGTTTAAATGCCACAGGCCTCCCAAGCATGCACCCTGATAAAGGCTTATTTATGCTACTGCTTTGAGGTTAACAGCGTGGGCAAACATCCTAAATCTCTACAAATGATTTTTTCTAATTTTGTATTTGATACCATAAATAAATTTAGCAGCATAGATGAAGAGAAAAATGTAGAAGGTTTTATACATTTAAATATAGCCAGAACATGGATAAGCACAATCTATCTTTGGGTATAAAATTGCAATACATAATTAATAATTAATTTATTAAGAAAAATGTAAGACAAAGTAGATGGAAACATGATCAATGGCAAGGGTGAATCTTATACTTTTTTATTTTACTTTATATCTTAACTTTTGTTTCCAGGTTTAAACAAATTATTTTAATATTTGGTTATTTACACCTTGTTGGATGCACAGGACTCAGTTGGGTCAAAAATTGATAGACCAAGCCACTGGTTTAAACTAGTGCTAAACAATCGATTAAAACAACATTCATTGGTTGGATATGTCCCTTATGACCCAACGCTGGGTTGAAAATAATCCTTAGATTCAAACGTTAAGTTAAGATTTAAATTAGTTTGACTTTTTCATGCAGAATGTGGTTCTAATGTTCTCTACCCTGTGCATAGTCCGGTTTAATTAATAACATGTGGCTTGTTTATTCTTCCATGGTTCATTAAGAAAAGCTACAAACATCGAAATGTACCAAAAAGCATGAGGTCATCAGTTTGCGAGTTTCCTGACCCTCTGACATCTCACAGAATGAATTGTCTTTGGCTCTCCAGACATCTACCCACAACCAGCTGGTCTGGACAAAAATAGTGACCTTTGAGATGATGGGTGTTACAGCTTAATAATGTTCTAATAGTATTGGTTATGTTGTCTATTTGTTTTTCTTGTTCCATTTGCTTTCTCAACCAAAGTATCCACTCTCCATCATGGAACTCAACCAAGAAGATGCTGTAGTTTTGTGTTAACATGTTCAGCCTTGGTAACAAAAGATCACCATGGTGATGAAGACAAAATTCAAGGTGCCGCATCTGTTTTGAATAAACCACTTGAGAAGAGTTTTGTGTAGTTAAGTGAAATCTGTATCTGGGTTGTGGGAGTTTTCTTCCACATCGAAAACAAAGACAATTTCACAGGCTGTGTCTGAGTTGAAAATACATATTGAGTTTTGTGAACCAATCTGTTTATCAAACACAACTTCTCCTGAGACACGAGGAAAGGGTTTTGTGTCAACATCGAACATGTAACTGAGATACTGCCAGCTTTTCTCCAAACATCTTGAGTTTTTTGTTTATTGTAATGTGATATCATTATTTCATCATGACTGTTATTTGAAATCTTGTATATTATTTGATTACAACACAGTCGCTTCTATGATATCCTTTGCGTTCATATACTGTGCATTATATATACAAGTTGTATGTGTCTGCGAACATGTGTGTTGGCACTATAGTGATCCTCTTTAGAAGCGATGTTGGGTCAGTGCATCCTCTCAGGCCAGCCTTGTTTGAGAGGAGTAGGCAGGGAGTCATAAACACATCTCACTCTGTTTAAACACAGATGACACTGAGTCTCCTATTACTCGAATGAGTGGTCTCATTCTCTCTCTTTCATTGCATAGTTTGAGTTTTCCAACCAAATTTGTTTGGAAAACCGAAGAAAATCTATTTGGTCAATATCTCAGTTCACCTGGAAATGAAAAAATCTGATATCGTTTACTTAGTTTCTCCAAACCTATAATTAAAAGATAATAAAATAATAATTATCGGTTAATTACAATTCATAAGTACAGTTCTTTCAAGGTTCCAAGTGCCTAAAGAAAGAATGACAAAAAATTACAATTACAAAGTGATTTACAATCTGTTGAGGTAAGACATTCTTCTCAAGAAAGAGGGAGTTCAAAGGATCCTAATGTATCCTCCAGGAAATGAACTTCTTAAAAGGGCACAAGTTTCTCTTAAGCTTTGTCTTGGATCACGAGTGACATCTTAATCATTTACTTTTATGGGATCTGTCTGTTATTCAGGGGAACAACAGAGAACAGTGTATTGCACTAAAATGACTTTGTTTATATAAGTGGGTGGCCTCGTCTTCCAGCTGAAGATTGTTAAAACTTACTGTATCTTCGTGTATTTGTAATCAGCACACAAAATTGGTGCCGTTTTCCTTTTCCCTCATAAGTCATCAACTATATTGTATGTGTTTGGGATGCTAGTTATTCCTCAGTGATTTCTTGTTAAGGTGATTATTGGGAGGGATTTAGCATGATTCCCCACATTTAAAAATGGTTGAAAATGGTTGCATAATAAATCTCATTTATTAAATTTTATACGGAGTTGCACTCAAGTGTACACACACATCAAACCCACTCACATAACATTTGAAAATAACCACTGCCTTTTTTTCAATATTTTAGAGATTAGATTTTTTCATCCGACTATACTACACCTGATCCCTAACCTCTAGTAAATAAATCAAGCTTATGTCATAGCACAAGAGCTTCAGACAGCTGTGGGCATAAGCAAAGCAATAGGGAGGCAAAAGACAATCCAAGAGTTAAGGTTTAAGAAACCAGTAATGTTTGTTTAGCCATTAAGAACCACGGCAGTATTGATTTAAGACAAAGATTGACTTTTATTCAAATTGACCATAGAAATTTGGTGCGATATGTTCCTGGTGTGATAATATCCTTCTTATTTGAGAAATAAATTATGGTTTGTGTGGGTCTTAGTTTTTCTACAGAATTTATTTTTGTTTTACCCAGTTACATCTCTAACTTGGCAAAATCATGTCATGAAAGAGGTTGTAGCCCATGTTGGCTGTTAAATTAAAATGTAAAATGCATTCTTTAAACCTGTTTTTCATCCACAGGGTCGTGGGACTGTTGGAGGCAATATCAGCAAGTTAGCCCACAGGGTACACAGCTGGAGAGATGGCCAATCTATCACAGGGTCATCTAAACCATGTCTACAGAATAAAATTATGAATCATCTACAAGAACTAAACTATTTATCTAAACATCACAAAATAAACGTATTAACTACTAAATCACGGGCCATCACAATATCAAGTCTCTCAAGGTTCATAGCTTAAAGTCAGAGTAGTGATATTTTTATTACAGTTATTCAGTCTTCAGTTAGATAACTGCCATATGGTTTTGCCTATTGGGAAATGAGACATTGAAGTGACTAAGAACAGTCTCCCACCCTGTGCCTCCAAGCTGACTTCATTTCCCTTTAAGCAGCTTTAGAGTGTGAGGTATTTATTAGGAGGCCCAAATTACATTTCCAAAAGTCACCTACCCAGCATCCTTGAAATGACATTCAAACAAGATGCAAATAAAGATTGATTTAATAGTCAATTTTCTCAGAACAAGGTTCATTTATATGTGTGTGCTGGCAAAAAAAAACATGACATCAGTTTATTTTCTCACCTTTTTCTATTGAATCATAATGTCAATGTTTGTTAATGTCTTTGCATTTTATGATAGCATGTCTGAGTTTCTAAACACTGAAGATTTTGTTAGAAGTTGAGGTAGTAGCTGAGACTCCAGACAGAAAGTTAGTTCAAAAAAATGTCTCATAGCATGGTTTCTAAAGAATAGAAAATATCCACAGTTGTTTTTCGTTTTCGGGATCGTTTGCTCCATGTCAGGAAGTAAGCTTATCTACAAATCATTCAGAATGTTAAAATATGATTTGCTATCTTTATTTTGATAATAATACATTTTTGTGTTAACATCAATTCAATTTTCTTGAAGAAAACATAAAATAACTGTCAATGTCTATTCTTTGTCCTATTTTAAAGGAAAGCCTGTTCTGAGCCATTTTTTGAGATTGAGGTAGGAACCTACTTTCTGTGCTGAAATGTCCTGGAAATGAGCTCAGTGAAACAGCTTCATGCGAAATGCTTGATGTAATGGTCAAAGTACATACGCACAGCCCTGACAAAATGCAACAATCAGATCTTTGTGCAAAAGGATGGCGTAAGAAAAATTGTATGTGGCCTGACATCTTCACAATCATTCATACTGATTCTAATGACTGAATCAATGAACTGCCCGTCTGAATGTTCTGTTGAGATTTACTTCACGTCTTCTTTCTTTGAGGTCCCATACATTCAAACATGTCTAAAAATAATATTAGTCATTTTGAAATTGTTTATTATTCTATTTTTTTGTTTCTTTATATTTCTTTATGTTGAGCTAATCAATCCCAGTAGACCAAAACAATTTTATGTTTTGGGTATATTGTAAAATGTAAAATGCTCTACTCGACAGTCAGCCACGCCCCCTCCATGGGCACCTTCTCCTGGATTCACTTGTACACCTTCCCCGGACTTTCAAGGACTACATTTCCCATCATCCTCTTCACCCGCCATAATTGCACCCACATCTGACACTCATCTCATGGAAACTAAATGTACCCTTGCTTGTGGTTGGTGTGTTGTCAGATCTAGTTGTATTTTGTTACTCTTCTAGTCACAACCTTTGGTTCTCCCCTGGTTTGCTGTTTTTTTTTGCTAATATAGTTACTTTGTGGATGTTACCTCTTTGTTGTGTGGATCACTTACCCTTTTGAAACCTTTTTCCTTTGGATTTTTATTAAACCTTCATCATCACAAAGTCTTGTTGTGGCATCGTCCTTCTGTACCAAGTGTAGTGTTACATACACACAGTCACAAAATGTTTTTGTGTACTTATACGACTGCATAACAACATGGGCACAAGATTAAGCATAAACCAGGACTATGCTTTAGTTAAAGTATATATTCTGGCCTCTATTAAAATAGATAGTTTTCTCTGAAATTACAATTTTAACAAATCAATAAAAAAATGAAATCATATAGGGGCTTCTGCAAAAAAATAAAATCAATTAAAAATGTCAAAGTTTTTTTTATCACAAAGCAATTTCTCTGTATTTCTCTCTGATGTAAATGTACTGGTTATATACTTCTAAAACTTGACTTTTGCATTCTATTGGTCATTTGACACCTTCCCTTACCTTTGTGGAATGTTCTATTGCTTGTCTCTTAGGGTGTCAAAGCTTGAATTTGAGGTCACAGGATCAGGCACAATGGTGACAGTGGAGTCACTAGGGTTATCTCAGGTCAACCTGCCCTAAATCACAAAACGATGTCCCTTGCATTACTGCTCTATTTTAGCTAAAGTACACTAATTTGGATAACCTTTGTTTCACCCCTCAGCTCTTTTAACTGATACAACAGATTTTTACGAAAAATGTATAACTTTAAAAATTTACTTCTGCATTTATTTTTGGATCGTTTTGTAGAAACTTTACACTATACGGTTAAAAGGTTCAGACATACGTTTGATACCCTTACAGAGAACATAGGTATACGAGAAAACAACATGTCAGCAAATATTGAGATGCTAATTTTCTGCTCAATAATAAGGATCTAACCTATTTGTTACAGCTATTTAAACACACCTTATGCAGCAGTTTCTATATTTTAAGCTTGAAGACATGATTACTCTGTACTGTATGCATTACCCGTTGGTTTATCTTTAACATAGCTGTAGGCAGTACTCTTATGTGTCCACCCTTAAGAAATTCTTATGAATTTGCCCTTTTAATTACCTTAATTACTTTACAGCCACTTCAACAGAAGCAAACAGGACATTCCTGCAAGTGTGAGCTGTATGACTGACACATCCACACTTCCCAATATGACGACAAAGTGCAACAATACATAGGAAAGTTGTATGTAGTGTTCCAAATCTTTATAAATTGATGAAGACCTATTTTTATACAATAGTGGTGTAGCCTTAAAGTCATTTGAATTAAAATTAAAATAAACAGACTTTTAAAAAGTTTACAAATTTCATTTTATAAGTTTTACATTTTTTTATGTTTTATTTTTGTTTCAATTGAAGGCAGCATTTTTTACGTTATTTTTTGTTGTTTAAACTAGGTGACAGCTTTTACAGTGGGATTGAATGGGTTTCTTTTGGCCACCGCTGATTTTTATTATTGGGCTGCCTAAACAGAGTGCTTTCTGGAGAAACGTCCAGTGGAAAAGTGATAAAATTTAGCTTGTTATATTATATTTGTTATATAATTTTTATTATAGTTTGGTATTGTCTCTATCAGGTTCCAAGACATATTTTATTCAAACATTTACATCCTAGAATATTAGTAACTGTTTCCTTTGTAACCTTTTTCTGCCACCAGCAAAGAAGATGATTGGGTTGAGAGGAATACCTCAGGAAATGTTATGTGACTAATTACAAGTGATAGGCAAGAAATTATGCAGCAGATGTTTTGGTCAATAAAGTTAACTATCAGCTTACATATAACACTCATTTGATCCCACTCTCTCCTTATTTTAGGCTTTGTTTCCCAACTCACACAGTGATTTACAGCTCGCCTGCCTATTGCTGTTATGCTGCAGATCCTGCCTCCCATGGACACTATGGCATATTAACCTGTTTGTCCTCCCCATCAGAGCTTTTTCTTTTACCTTTCATTGCTGTTGAGATGGAGAATGGAGCTAACAGAGCATAAAACACCTGTGTTCAGTCAACACAGTCAAATCTAAAACATAAAGACAAAATTAGTTTTTCCTGTATGTAAATTGTTTTGCAAGGTGATGAAAAATACATTAATATGTATAAATTAACTTAATCTGTATTTTTTTTAATCTAATGACTATACCAATTTGACCACTTCAGTCTGTTGCGGTAACATACTTTAGATTATTTATAATCTATCTGGATTTTGGATTTCTAAACTTTCCTTAACCTTTCCTAAAAGGATGTTCATAAAGAGTTATAAAGATTTGTTTCAGTGATGAAACAAATTTTCATCATAAATTTGCTTTAGTTTCTTAAATTATACTGTGACAAATAATGTCTTTGTTACTTCTAAATTACTTTATCTTACATTCAGACTTCAGTTGACTGAGACTCTCTCTCTGACAGAATGGAAGCACTATCCCTGGTGTGCAGGTGTTCTTTAAATTCAAATAGTCTTTTTTTGCATGTAATGAATACAACATTGTATGGCTGTCACAATGAATAGACCACTACAGACAGGTTTATAGATTACAACTATGATTTTTTTTCATGTCTGTCCGCTTGATGTCTTTTATGAGAAAGTTATGTTAACAGCTGTATGTGTCAATAATTAAAATAAAGTGAAAGTGACAGATTCGAAAATAACTAAGGTATCTATAGGTCAAAAGCCTTGTCATGTTACTTCATTTCATGGCTTTTACTTTAATACCCAACATTTTACATGACTGTTTTTGTTTCATTCCTGCTTTTATTTTGTTAATCCATCTAATTTACCGTACTGTTGTAAATAGTCTTTTAGTCTTGTTTTTTAACTTGTTTGGTTTGGTGAATGGTGTTAACAACATGATCTGTGTTATGAGCATTTGTTTTGCATATGAATAAAGTGTATCATCTGCTTCCTGAGATTTTACAAATATTTTATTTTCAACAATGTAATAATGTGTTGAAACAAGACTAGCAGGGAATGTATAAGCAATGCAGCTAATAGATATTAAGAACTTCAATTATTATTTATTTACATGCATATTAGTGTACCCTTCTACTGTACATGGAACGTTTCCATCAGCTTTCGTGTGCTGAACATGCGGTTGTTAAAAGTTTCCACTCATGAACAGTGTTTCAAAGTTTATGCAGTTCCATAAAGGTGTGCAGGTGGCGTCCCGTCACTGGTTTCTGAAACTCAGTTCACTTACTATAACAAACATGAAAGAAATTACTCTTTGATCATCATCCCATGGAGAGACTTTTGAGAATTTTTTTTAATTTAAAGTGACTGTCCGGGGCATATAAAGATATTTTTTTCCTGATACCTGACCAAGCGTGATTCAGAAAAAATCAGCCAAATGGATAATATTTAATGCAACTGAGTTACAAAACTTGTCGGAAAGTTCATGGTGATTCCATTATTTTTTCACTACATATCAGCGTATTTTAATGTAATTAGTGCCGCACATCTGGAAGGAAGCAACTTGATATTAACTCACTGTCCCCCCACAATTGTTGAGAAAATTTTGTGAATTATAATAATAAGATAATTAAATTGCGAAAAAAATGAATGATGATTAAAAGCAATCAGATGGATTATTTTACATTTACACTTTTGAGACTAAGGTATAAATTTACATGGGATTCTGCTGCGTATAAATTCCGATTGACTGCGCATGGATTCAGCTTGTATTTAAATCAGTTCAAAGCATCCCCACTTCCGACTTTATCAGTGTTTGGATTTCTCGTTCTCGTGCACTTTATTCAAATTCACTACATTTAAAGTAGCCTACATAAGAAATGCCTACTATTTTGATTGAGACTGAATGGACAAGTTGGGACAATTGTGACGTGTGTCGCATTCACTTTCCCCGCACCTCCCTTCTGCATGGTGTCGACTCACTTTTTCGGGCGAGCGGGGAGCCCCTCCTCTATATCCTGACGTTATTTAGGGTGTAAAATGGATTCGAACCTGCTGTTAGCCTTCGCACTTTGTGTCCGGATCCTCACTCGACTAGAACAAGAAATATACGGTCCAGGACAGTGGAGGACGCACCACGCACATTTTTACAGACTCAAGGACACATTAATGTAAAGGACGGTTTTGATGTGGACTCACTGTGAGTTGGGATTAAAAAACTTTTATTTTCGTTTGGATTTATAACTCCAAGAAAAGGTACGGCATTTTATTTGTGACACTTTTGTCATATTATCTGCAAATATTTAAGCTATAAAATGAAGGTGTTAAATCATTCATTTAATATAAGAGTTAAATCCCTGTAAGATTTTTATACAGTTACTTTGGTGATGACTTAATGAAATGCGATTGCATAAAAATAATGAAGTTGTGAATGTTAGGATATAAAAAAACTTTAAGCGTTTGTAGAATTTGCATCTATTTCTTATTTTTAAGTGACTTTTAAGTGACAGTAAAATACAAAAAACCTGCAGTATTTTGACATCACGAAGAGTACAGACGTTACTTCACTTCATCCTGATGCTGACTCTATACATCATTGGGCGTGACTGGTAACAGGCTACAGCTCAACTGAGCCAAATAGGGCGATACTGGTCTGATCCTCTCTAACATTCACGAATACAAATTCGATACATTGACCATTAGACATCATCCAAGAACTGAAGGGTCAATCATAATCATTTGGCCAAAATCAGCAGGAGGAAAGTTAAAAGCGCAACTTTGATTTGAATGCAGTTGTGCTTTATCAAGGTTGCAATTCATGCATATTACCAACGTAGGTAAGTGTAGTAAACGACTAGTCGCGCACATATTCACTTTTTGCTTTTCTGTAACAACAATAGAGCTACAAAGCTACTGTGTTATTTTTCGCCCTGTTTCACCTTCATATGGCATGTGGGTCGTTTATAGTGGTGGAGCGGTGGCAAAAGTTTGTGTCTCACCCCCCGCAGGGGATTATAGCAACTGAATACTCAAATCCGCCACCCACCCTCTGAGAGGAAACACTCCACACATGACCACCACATCGTCCGTAAAATGAGTGAGGTTGCTTGAGACTTAACAGATAACAAATGTGTCGGTCATTCCAAGCGGTTTAAAACTAGATTTAAAAGAAAAATATCTGATTTATCCATTAACTGATTTTATGATTCTTCTTTTCACCATTTAGACGAAACCATCTACAAGATGTTGCTTAATATTAAACATGTATTATGGATAATCTGCATATATCAAACAACAACTGGACCTGGTAAGTTTTCCATGCATTTTAAACAAAGTTTAATCTACACATTTTATCATGCGGATTGTGAATTTATGGATGTAAGGGTGTAAATTGAGTTTATGCATGTGAGATTGTTGTACAGCATGTGGAAAAAGGAGAGAGATAAAGTAAAACCTACAGACAAATGAATGCTTGTCTTTGTGTCAGCTCCATGTTGTCTTTGCGATCAATTCCATTTAAATTAATGAAATTTAGGATCACATATGGTCAATAATAATGCACTTAAAATATGCAATACTTTCAACTTTTCACTTTTAGCTGCTAATTAAATGTAAATTTCATGAATTGGTCAGACTGTGGAGAATTTGAGTTTAACTGCATTCCCACAAACTATTGTTTCACAGCTGCCTTTAATGGTTTACTTCCAGGCACCCATACCTTTTAATTAGGGTTGTCTTGTAGTCTGGTGCAAACAGATGGTTTGACTTCATCACTCTGAGAGGCCATGTGAACACACATGGTGATGTGCTGCGCTCAGGGGTGATCCGAAACTTTTCTCAAATTATAAGTTATTCCAAACCAAAAAAAGTTCTCGTGTGGTCATATATACCAATTGGCACCATAAAAACCTAACAGAAGTTAAATTATTAGTATCTCAATTATCTTGAACACAATGAAGCATGGTTTATTTGCATTGCAGTGGATGAATATGTGTATAATGCATATCATATTATATTTTTCAGTCTCTAGCACATTAATGGTGATGCGTCCTATCAGTGGACTGTTATCTGGGAAAGTGACTCTTCCATGTCACTTTTTCAACATCCCCACTGTTGCACCCAGCAGCAACACCACCGCCCAAGGAAAAGAATACCTGCGCATAAAATGGACCAAAATTGAGGGGGGCGTGGAGTCAACTGTTCTTGTCGCCCAAAACGGCATCATTAAGATTGGTTCAGCTTACAAGACTCGCGTGTCTGTGCCTAGTCACCCAGAAGACATTGGGGATGCTTCTCTGACAATGGTAAAACTTCGGGCCAGTGATGCTGGAACTTACCGTTGTGAAGTGATGTTTGGAATTGAAGACACACAAGATACAGTCAGTTTGGATGTTGATGGTAAGATTTTGGCTAACACTTTACACTTAACACTTTTGTTTACTGTTGTCAAATTGTCTGAAATAAATCTGCTGCTGCCAAAATTGATAACTCTCAACCAAAGCTGATCAGATGATCATCCAGATCATCTAAAATGTTTAGGTTTTCTAAAGTAGTATCGGACCCTTCCAAATAAGTGTGCATAAAAGTAAAATTTACTCTAATAAACTTTGCTTCTCCAAATGTCTTTCATCTTCCTTGATATGTTGTGATGCTGGGGCTCATCTTGTTTGAGATCATGATTTATGTATCGGTCATGTGAAAGGATGGGATGGGTCAACCCAGAACTGCTTTGGCTCTTGAATCGAAGCACCACCCTCCATTCAGCACAGACATACTGCCATTTTAATTAGAATCATCCCTCATTAAATTAGAATTTGTTTCAAAGCAACAATTACAGGGGTGGATGGAATGTCCCCACAGTCATATGAATGTCCCAACACTGTTGGTTGACTAATTTGTATATAAGAAACTTAAACCAAACTTCATTGTACAGCTGTGCAATGACTATAAAGTATTCTATTATGTTACCTATTGTGGATACATAAATGTTTTTTTTTTGGAACAGGCGTAGTGTTTCACTACAGGTCCCAGTCTAGCAGATACAGTCTGAACTATGCAGAAGCTGTACAGATCTGCAAGGATGTCGGGTCCACCATTGCTACAGGAGAACAGCTGAAGGCAGCTTACGAGGATGGTTTTGACCAGTGTGATGCTGGCTGGTTAGCAGATCAAACCGTGAGGTTAGAAGAAACACACACACAGAACGCACACACAAGTGTAGTACTTCTGTTTTACCTACTGACAAACTTCATGCAAAATCCCTGGCTTTAACTCAACACTACCTAACAATACGTCAACATGTTGACATCAAAAGGAAATTGCAAAAGCTAAAAAACTGACTGTTTGTTTACTCATGCCATGAGAAAAATGTGAATCGTAGTGTTGATTTTGTCTATTTATTTGTAGATATCCAATCACCACACCAAGGCTTGGCTGCTTTGGGAATCTGCTTAAAAAACCTGGTGTCAGGTCATATGGCCCACGCAAGCCCACTGACACTTTTGATGTATACTGCTATGTGGACAAGCTTGAGGGTATGTTTTATCATTCATTTTCATCATTATCATTTCTTACAACGTAAGTCTTATAAATAAAAAATTAAAATCACAAACTCTGCCCTAATGTGAGAGTAGTTTATAAACAGTATTATACATACTTTCAATGGGTCAAACCACAGTTATGAGCAAAAGATGAATATGACCATTAACATCGGCAGTATCAAGAGGAAAAGGAAGATTTCAACATTTTTGCTTCCATGGATGATTCATTTATTTTACTTTTAAGTTTTAAACCCAACCTTCCTAAAATTCTTTTTTGGTTCATGCGTTTTTCTATATAAGATTTTCTGATAAAATAACGTAGAGTACAAGTAACTTTCAATCATCATGAACAAATGTTTTGGAAGAAATACAGAAATACAACACTGCCGGCTCAGATATTTGTAACTTCAGGGGAGTTTCTCAAAAGTGTTTTGTTATGGAAAAGGCATGAAAACAATCAACAGCAAGAGAAGCTGGCAGATGGATTTGGGAAATTAACAACCATCTATGTTGTGGTATTTAACATGCCTCATGAAAGAACATTTGGGCATGTCTTGATTGGCTGTAAATTACATGAAAACCTCTGTTACAGTTCCTGACAGTAACAACCAGGGCTAAGGAAATAAAACCTCATTCCTAATTTTGAATCCATTTTTTTTTCTGGGTCTACAGCTTATAATCAGACTGCTTATAACTTTTGGCAAACCCTTACTCCCTTGATATCATTATGAAAATTGTACAATTTCGAAATATAATGATAATTATATTTTTTTGCTTCAGGAAATGTTTTCTTTGCCCCCACAATAAATAAGATGACCTTTGAAGAGGCAAAGACTGAGTGTGAAAGCCAAAATGCAGTGCTGGCTTCGCCTGGCCAACTTCATGCAGCCTGGAGACAAGGTCTGGACAGATGTGATTATGGGTGGATCTCTGATGGCAGTGCCCGTCACCCTGTCGCTGTACCTAGACAACAGTGCGGGGGTGGTCTGCTGGGTATCCGTACCATGTACCGCTACCGTAACCAAACAGGCTTCCCGGATCCCAATACGAAGTTAGGAGCTTACTGTTTTAAAGGTAAATATCCTGAAATATCATGTATTTATGAAATTTGAATGAAAGAAATGTGTTGAAGGGAATAGGTAACAGTTCTCCACCAGATTCTCTGCACTTTCAAAACACGTACAAATCCATGTACATTAACTCAAGTGTACCTTAAGTACTGAGAGTGGTGTTTGAGGGCAGCAAACCAAAGCATACAATTAGAATGCACCATTCTTTGTTAACTGTGGTTGTTTTAGATTGAAATGCAAAGTATGGAAAATTTTAGATGAGAGTAACTCATTCCCCAGTGATTCACTGACCTCACTCTGCTGCATTCTGGGTTGCCGCCCGTTTCTGAGAAAACCAAACAGGGCTTGGTTTACAAGAGGGTTTTAACATTCTGAAGTCTTTTATGCCACTCGAGTGTTTAATAGCTACAATTCCAACTGCTAAAATGACAGATTCTTGTCAGACTTTGCCTTTGCTGTTGACAGGTACTTGCACTTCTCATATAATGTTCCAATATTCCCAATAGCTTAGATGACTTCAACAAAACAATAAAATGCACCAGTTGGACATCTATCTTTCTACATACAGTACATCCATACTGATATATATATGTATATGCATATACAGTATTGGGTAAATGCCATAGTGTTAGATGAATAACAATGTTTTACTGCAAGTTCAATACATAAACATACATTTAGTTAGTTACAAATCTAAAAAGTGCTTAGGTATTACCTACTGCTTTTTCCACTTGGTTCCACTGTCACAATCTCCTTACTTCCTGTCATTCGCACCAGTGCTTATCAGAGCAGACATGTGGATAAAGGAGAGAGCTCTAAATTCAGTGGGTCCCGCTAACCCCTGACCTGGGGGGTTTATCTTTTCAGCTGAGGCTAATTTAGATGACCTACCCCCTGCCAGGCAGGCCACTCACCCAGAATGACTGCTATCGACTGCTGTGATAAGTAATGGACCTGCGGTTCATCCTACACTGAACACTGTGACCCCTCTGTCTGTTTCATCTCTGTCAATCCTCTCTGATCCATTTGGCACTGAGTGCTGTATAAGTGTCTTCTCTTACATGGTGGGTTGTTTCTTACGTTTGTTTGCCTGTAACCAGCGTGAATTAGATACAGAATGTGTTTCAAAACCTGGGGAGATACCTACTTCACATCTAAGTAACCTTTTAAGACTGTCCTTTACCACATGAAAGAGCCAGAAAGTTTTATATGATAACAAATGCTGTTTTCTGCCCGTCAGCTTTGTTTTGTGTCAATTTAAGAAAAACGAAAATAATTCACACTTAAGCATATAAAATCCAATAAGCAGATTGACAATACATCACATGGATGAGGATCATTTTTCTGAAAAGGAAAAAAGCACCTCATGGCTGACATCAGACATGGCTGAATAGAACGTAATGCAGAACAGCTGGAGCTTTGGCCTTTAGCCAACTTTATTAAAGAAACTAAAGATGATGCTTTTAGTGTGAATGTAGTTTTTCTCAGTAAACACAAATGGTCATTGGAAGTTCTAAACAGCGATTTGAAGCAAGAAAGCTGTTTGTATGAATGAAATTCAATTAGCAAAATAATAGAAGGCTGTTAAGCCCGAACAAATGGCTTTTCATATTTAAATCCAGACATTACATACAATTAAATGTTTAAAGGGTTGTCTGTATTGTAGCTAAAATATTTTATTAATGACCAAGCCATTATTTTAATTTTAATTTTTATGGAGCAAACTCAAAATGAAACAAAAATCTGAAGAGGACAACAATAAAAAACACTTTATTACTTGAGGGTGTTACAGCAATTTTTTGTACTGTAGGGGATTTTGAACAAACTCTTGTTTGTGCAATACAGGATTCAAGTTTCATAATAATCTGATTACAATAATAAGAGATATCCCATGAGATGAACTGACAGATAAGACACTATGAATGTTGAAAAATGTCTTGTGGCAAAACAGAATCTGGGAATTCTGTTCAAATAGTTTTTAGAATCTCTCAAAAAGTATATTTATTTGTTTTATACTAGTTGGTCACTTTGGGCATCTTTATTATGTAAAAACACTTTTTTTTCTGTACTACAATTTGAGGTGTTATGCATGGTTGAGTGTCTTTATTGGAAATGACTGGATCACAAATTATTGGAAACATTTTGTGACAGATTTTTTTTTTTTTTTAGGTTTTACATTTGTATTTAACCAGTCGTCTTGGGTGGATGTCACAATCCATGATGGTACCACCATGCAGCCCAACTCCACCAAAGAGAGCATGGCAGCCCAGACTCGTTCTCCTGATGCTGACCTCTCTCATGTTCCTGAAGTGTTTGCTTCATCACAGGTCACCTCTGATGATGCCCAATCCCTTACAGATGCTTTTGATGGCCCGGCCCCAACAGATATCCCTTATATGTTTTCTACAAGCATGGCACCACCAAAAACAAGTCATGCTTCTGACGGTCTGGAATCTTTTGAAAATCTTTCCACGCTCAGTGTAAAATCTGAGGGAAGTGTATCCGCAACTGCATTTCCAGATTTTGATATTAGTGAATTTGGAACTGAAATGGTGGAGGAAGATGTAGTCCGTGGAGAACCTACTAGTGCAGTCCCCACTACCAAAGAAACCCCAATGGAAAAACCAGAAGATAGCAGCATTATTGAAGTGGACACCATTCTTCCTGAGATTCTTCTCTCAGCCTCTCCGAGCACAAAGCCTATGTTTGCGATTGGGAAAACAGAGGAAGCTGTCTTAGTAGGAGTTACAACAGAAAGAGTTTTAGACCTAGTGGACCTCTCCACTGTAGAGCCATCGGTGACCAGTATCGTTCCAGACTCCAGACTCTACACAGTGGAAGTATCACAGTCCAGTACAGAACAGACTATGGGAGCAATTGGGCCAGTAACAATAGTTAACATTGATGAATTTGGGAACAAGATTGAATCTCCTTCTTCTACACACTCATCTTTCACTATGGCAACAGAGGCAACTTTTTCAGAGAGTGCTATGTCTACCGTGTTCCCTGAGTATGAAGATGACATTGCTAGTGAGAACAATGTTATGGCAGAACCCTCAGCTCACATGTTCACCCACAAATCCACCAGCCCAGAATCTGAACCTACGGATACCTCCAGAAGAGTTACCAGCAACACAGTCACTGATACTGCTTCTGTGTCCACCGTTTATATGTGTAACACACAACCTGGAGAAATTTCAACTGAGGGAATCTCAATACCTACACATAACGAGATTGAAACATTTACCATCTCTTTACAAAGTGGAGCTATTGAATTGACAGATCGTGCTAGCATGCCACAAGATATTTCTGTGCCTGTGTCAACCAAACTTGCCGGGGGAAGTGCGATGACAACATCTACACCTATGGGTGGTGGAATATCACATGAGGAATATGATTCAGGCACTTCAGAGGCACCCAAGGACATAGAGATAGAGGCCAAGGACACCATCACAGATTTTGAATCAGGTAATACTTCCTTTACATTCAGATTGGTGTTGTGTTGACTATTTGACTGTAAATGGAAGGGCAGCTGCATTATAATCAGAGTATTATTTTAATAATTTGTTTTTAGGTTTTTTAAAGTTTAGGACAACTATCATGTTCCAAAATGTTTGTGTAATTTTGCTGCACAGTACAAATAATGGCTCTTGTTTTCCCAATATAATTTTGACACGATATGTGTCACAGTATTGTTTACTGTGCTGTCCAGGGTCCTGAACAATAAAGTTAAATACATTGAAAGGCATAAATCAGTACATATATATACGTATATATACATTAATTTCAGTATAATTTTATAAATGCCTGACATCCTCATAGGTTGTTTGTTCAACAAGCTTATTGCGACCAATAGTTTTGTTTTGAAGTTAAGCTTTAATAGCTGGCTTAACAAGTCAACGTCTTGTTGAATGTGTCTTCATAAAATAAAGATGTACAAATCAAAATGACGTTCATTTAGGCATAATATGTGAACTCTGTACATGGTAACCAGGATTTTTTTTTATTAGCTTTTACATTTGGCAGACACTTTCAATAAGTCCCCCACAGTGCATTCAAGGTACAGTACATACTGTATTCGAGTAGTATATTTATTACCAGGGATTAAACCCATGGCCTTTGTAACATTTCAAATTATCACACAGACGAAACTATGTAAGAAATTAAGCCAAACATTCTTGTAGCATGGACTGCTCTTGGTAGAGGCGATAATTGTTTAAAAGCTCCTTAAAGGTTGTATTTGAGGTTATACATAAAACCTATGTGGTATGGGTTTGAAGATAGGTTGTCTTAAGTCGATGTGAGTTAAAAAAAAAAAACTCCACTGCCAATTGCTTCTGCTTCAAATTTCGTCAGTTTTACTGTTGTCTCCAACAAATTGCAACCATGTGCATTGTAATAAGTATGTTTTTTGGATACATTTTGATTAGGCTTTTGCTTGGCACTTTTCAAAAAAAAAATCAAACAGACTCAAAACAGCTGTGTCCATATTACATTGAGATAAACTCTTAACTCTTTGTAACAAATACCACATACTTTATGTTTTATATGCAAATACTGTACCGCACATACAAAAAGTACCATAGGTTTTACCAGAATCACACACATGAAATTTTAAGCTTCAGCAGAAAGCATTTCACCACCGCACTACAGGTGCGGCATTACTTGCTGGCCTGATCTGTTAATGACAGGCATGGATGGTCCCAACACAGTTGATGTGGATCCTTTTAGTTTATGAGACCTGTTTACGAGGAATGCCCTAACAAATTTGTTTTCCCAGTGTTCTCTGTAAGTGACTGCACACTTGGCAGAATGAAACCTTGGACCCTTACCAGCATAAACATAGCGGTCTGCTAGGGGACTGAAGTCTGGACACTACACCAAGGCTGATGTAATTTTTAAAGCAGAATATCTTCAGTGTTGAGAAAGCCTAGCAACCAGTTACTCACAGTGAAGGGAATATGATTGCTTTCTATGTGGGCCATACCTTAAGAAAAGCAATGCAGTGATAAGTAAAACTGAGTTCATGCTGGATGTTACAGAGGATATTTAGGCCAGTGAAGTATCGCTTTTAGACAAAAGCACATTTATACCGGCTTGGAGCCCGCTGTGCTGGTCTTGTTTTTCAGCATGACCCAGCTTGTAGTTGACGGCTGTTTTTATGTGAATAAAATGAATCTGGGGAAGTTTAACTTAGCTATACCTCTTTGCTTGTAAGCTGGGCTATAGTCGAATGAGAGGAGGTTTACATGTTCGTTACTTCTCTTAGCTTAACCAGGTGTCTATATATGTGGACCTCTGGCCCTGCAGGTGTTCCAGATTTTACCCACTAATCTTCTAAGTTCTGCATTTGCGGGAAAATAGGTCCCTGTTTAACCTTAAAACAGACGTGCTGGTTAAAATCAGTAGTTGTGTGGGATGTTTAACTGATAAGACCAGTGCTGTGCAAGACGATTTCTGTAGATGTGGTAGATATGAAGGGCTTTAGTTTGTGGCAGTCTTTCTTCTTTATGAAGGAACAGGATGTCTGTGTTTTTTCTGATGACAACTTCACAACAAGGACATATTGAGACAAGTATCAGTTTAAAAAGTCAAAGAGGGTTGCAGTGTTTCATAACATATTATAAACCTAAGGTTAAAAAAAAGCCTTGAAAATTTAATTTAACAAAACATTTGGCATCTCTGTTTGTCATTCTTTTGCTTTTACTTTTAATGTGGGGAAATACATGAATGCTATGTTAAACATTTTGAGCCTAATAATGAGCCCCAGCTTTGACAATTGGTGGCTGAATATTTAATCTTTTAATCCAATCACTTTGCTTAGCTATTTATAAAAATACATAAAGATTGTCTTATACCTATCGATCATTTAGAATGAAATGGCCTTAATAGCTGTTATTTTCTTTCTCTCAACAGTAAACCAAAGTCAGATACCTTTTACAGAGACGCCCTTTCAACCATCACAGCCAGCAGTCAACCCTGAGGAACCTGATGACATTTTATATATTTCTCATGTGGATGGTGAGCCTATCACAACTCCAATAGAACGCTTCATAAATGGCAAGCACGAGAGAACACTTCGTCCTGAAAATGTTGTGTTAGAAGTCAGAGGAGATACATTTGGAAGTGAATCCCACATGAATCAAAACCTAACACAAATCAACGAACAGGCAACAACATTTAAATTTGAAAGTTCATTAATAGAAGCTGGAAAAACACCACATGGCTCACAGGTATCAGGTTCATCAATGATATCCCCCTTGCTCTCTACAACCCTTGAACCAGAAAATGTATTTCTCAATGGATCAACGGTAGAAGACTCCACTCTATTGTCACCTTCTGTGGCAGGTAGTGAAGGGGAGATTCGTATAGCTGAAGGAACTATAATGCCAAGGATTTTATCCTCTGCTACAACTGAGAAAAGCTCATCTACAACACACTTAACTCTGGAAACAACAATTATTCCATTAGAGAACACTGTGGATTATAATGACACTACTGAATCATCCCATTTAGTTCATCACGCAAGCACACCAAACCCAGACTACAGCGAAATGTTTAGTAAAAAATTTACTACAGCAAGTTCATTACTCACCACAACCAAATCAGACCAGGAACTCGCCACAAACATATATGAATCAACCGGTACTGTGTCAGTAGCTAGCTCAAAAGATGCTAAAACCTCAGATTTTCAGACAACTAAAACATTTACCAAACAGCCTATCTCCACTCCAGACACTAATGTAACAGCCCTTGAATCCTTGAGCACAGGAAGCACAGTCACAAGTCCAGATAATGAAATATCTAGCAGCTCAGTTACTACAGCAAGTGTGATGGAGGTAACGGAGCTATCAGCAAAGCCATCAGAGTCCATCATCACTAATGTATCAGATACTCTGTTCTCCTCTGAACAGACAGAACATTTTGATGATTCATTTTCTGAAAGCACTGTCACAAGCATAGCTACATCAGAAAAGATGGCAACAACAGATGGGTTGTCACCATCAAGTGTCACATCACTTTTGATGGCGACAGAAATTTATGGTTCAGGAGATGAGACCTCTTATATAATTGGCAAAGTAGCCACAACAAGAAATTCTTCAATTATAACCCCAAGTAAATCAGACCAGGAATTCACAGAGACAGCATTTGAAGGAACAGAAACAGTCTTACTACCCATCTCAACAATAGCTGTGACAATCATCGATCAAATAGCTGAAACACACACAATACAGCCTGTTTCCACTCCAGATTCTACAGCCCATACCCTAGAATCATTGAGCACAGGACGCACTGTCAAAAGTCAAGATGATGAAATGGAAGCAACGGAACCATCAGCAAAGCTGCCAGAGTCCACCATCATTGATGTATCAGATAGTATGTTCTCCTCTGCACAGAAAGAGATAGGACAAATATCTGAAAGCACTGAAAAAAGCACTGTGACATCAGAGGAGATTACAACACAAGATGTTTTGTCACCATCAAGTTTTTTATCAGTTTTGTCATCCACAGAAATTCATGGTTCAGGAGATGACACCTCTCATATATTTAGCACAGAGTTCACAACAACAAGTTCTTCATTGTTAACCACAACCAAATCTGACAAAGAACTCCCAAAAACAACATCTGTATCCACAGCTACAGCCTCAATACTTAGCTCAACAGAGGCTGAGACTATTGACAGTCAGACAACTGAAACACCTACCAAACAGCCTGTGTCCACTTTAGACTATACTTTAGCAGTGCATGCCCATGAAACCTTGAGCACAGGAAGCACAGTCACAAGTCAAGATGGAGAAATTTCTCACAGCTCAGTTACTACAGAGAATGTGACAGAGGCAACAGTAAAGCCCTCCGAGTCCACCATCACTGATGTCTCAGAGACAAAAGACGTTTTGTCACCATCACGTTTTACCTCTTTTGCATCATCAGTAACTAATGGTTCGGGAGATGAGACATTTGACATGTTAAGCAAAGTCATCACAGCAACAAGTTCGTCATATTTATCCACAGCAAAACCAGACCAAGAACTTACGAAAACAGCGTCTGATACAACTGGAACATTCTCAATACAAATTATAAGAGGTAATGAGACTGTTGAGAATCAGACAACAGAAAAACATACCAAAGAGCCTGTGTCCACTCTTGACTCTACTGTAACAGTGCATTCCATTGAAGCTTTGAAAACAGATGGTACAGTTACAAGTCAAGACGATGATGTATCTCACAGCTCAGTTACTGCATCAAGTGTTTCAGATGCAACAGAGCTATCAGAAAAAACATCAGAGTTCAACATCACTGATGTATCAGAGAATCAGTTCTCCTCTTCAAAGATAGAACATTTAGATGAGAAATTACCTGAAAGCACTGTCACAAGCATAGAGAAGATAACAACAACAGATGTGTTGTTACCATCAAGTTTCATATCTGTGTTGTTCACAGAAATTGATGGTTCAGGTGATGACACCTCTATAATGTTTAGCAAAGAGTTCACAACAAGAAGTCCTATATTGTTCACCACAACCAAATCAGATGAAGGACTCTCAAAAGCAGCCTCTCATGCAACAGCTACAGTCCCAGTGTTTAGCTCAACAGGTGCCAAGACGCCCAACAATCAGTCAGAGGACACAAATACCAAACAGCCTGTGTCTACTCTAGACTCTTCTGTGGCAATTCATACCACTGAATCTGTGAAATCAGGACATACAGTGACAGGTCAAGATGATGAAATATCTCACAGTTCAGTTACTACTGGAAGTGTGACAGCGGCAACAGAGATATCAGCAAAGCCATCAGAGTCCACCATCACTGATTTATCATCTGGAACGACAGAACATTTAGATGAGAAATTATTCCAAAGCACTGTCAAAAGCCTTGTTACATCAGAAAAGATGACAAGAAAACGTATGTTGTCACCATCAAGTTTTAGATCAGTTTTGTCATCCACAGAATTTGAAGGTTCAGGGGATAATAGGTCTGATATGTTTTCCAAAGACTTCAAAACAACAAGTTCTTCTGTGCTCAGCACATCCATACCAGACCAAGATGTCACAAAAACTGCGTCTGCATCAACAGGTACATCCTCAATTACTATCTCAACAGGTGCTGTGACCATCACCAATCACACAGCTGAAACACATGCAAAACACCCTGTGTCCACTCTAGACTCTGCTGTAACAAGTATAGTTACATTAGAAAATATGACAACAAAACATAGTTTGTCAGCATCAGGTTTAACCTCAGTTTTGTCATCCACAGAATTTGAAGCTTCGGGGGATGAGACCTCTGACACGTTTCACAAAGAGTTCACAACAGCTAGATCTTCTTTGTTTAGCACAACCATACCAGACCAAGAACTCTCCAAAATAGCATATGCATCGACAGGTACAGCCTCAATTGTTAGTTCAACAGGTTCTGTGACCATCACCGAACAGACAGCTGAAACAGATACCAAACAGTCTGTGTCTACTCTAGATTCTACTGCAACAGTGCATACACTCGAATCCTTTAGCACAGGAAGTACAGTCACAAGTCAATATGATGAAATGTCTCAAAGCCCAGATACAACTGAGAGTGTGACAGCGACAACAGAGCCATTTGCCAAACCATCAAAGTCCCCCATCACTGATGTATCAGAGACTCTGTTCTCATCTACACAGACAGATATGAGAAAACTATCTGAAAGCACTGTCAATAGCACAGTTAAGTCAGATGAGATAACAACAATAGATGTGTTGTCTTCATCAAGTTTCACATCAGTTTTGCCATTCACAGACATTGATGGTTCAGGAGACGAGACCTCTGATATGTTAAGCAAATTCTTCACAACAACCAAACCAGAAAAAGAACACATTGAAACAGCATCTGATGAAACAGGAACAATTTCAATGTCAGTCTCAACAGGGACTGAGACTAAAGACAAGCAGACAGCTCAAACACATACCAAACAGCCTGTGTACACTCTAGATTACAATGTAACAGTGCATACCCTTCAGTCTTTGAACACAGGAAGCACAGTCACAAATCAAGATGATGAAATATCTCAAGGCTCAGTAACTGCAGAAAGTGTTACAGAGGCAACAGATGTGTTGCCACCATCAAGTTTCACATCAGTTTTGTCATTCACAGAAATGGAAGGTTCGGGAGATGAAACGTCTAATGTGTTTCCCAAAGAGTTGACAACAAGCTCTTATTTTTTCAGCACAACCAAACCAGACCAGAACAAAAGAACAAAAACATCATCAACAAGTACACCCTCAATACCTAGCTCAACAGGTGCCATGAGTATCAGTGATCGTACAGTTGAAACACATACAAAGCTGCCTGTATCTACTCTAGACTCTACTGTAACAGTGCATACCCTTGAATCTTTGAGCACAGTCACCAGGCAAGATGATGAAACATATCACAGCACAGATACTACTGGGATTGTGATGGAGGCAAAGTCCACCATCGTAGATATTTCTGAGACTCTGATCTCTTCTGCACAGATGGAGACTTTAGGTGATCAAATCACTGCCACAAAGACAGCTACATTAGAAAGTATGACAAAGAAATATGTCTTATCACCATCAGGCTTAACACCAAGGGTATCTACAGAAAGTGCTGGTTCAAGAGATGAGGTCATTGACATGTTTACCACAACCAAGTCACAAGAGGACCTTGCAAAAACAGCCTCTGATGCGACAGGAACAGTCTCAATATCTCGCTCAACAGGTGCTGAGAACCCAGATGATCATACTACTCAAACACCTACCAAAGAGCCTGTGTCAACTTTAGACTCTACTGTAACTGCACCTACCTTTGAATTCCTCTCAAGTACAGGAAGCACCGTCACAGTTCAAGATTTTGAAATGTCTCACAGCTCAGTTACTTCATCGAGTGTGACAGAGTTAACAGACCTATTAGCAAAGCCATCAGAATCCACAATTGTTGATGTATCTGAGATTATTAATGTGTTGTCACTATCAAGTTTTACCTCTGTTTTGCCATTCACAACAACTGATAGTTCAGGAGATGAGACCTCTGACATGTTTAGCAAAGTAATCTCAACAACAAGTTCTGCATATTTAACCACGGCAAAATCAGACGGGGAACTCACAAAAACAGCATCTGATGCAACTGGATCAGTCTCAATACCTATCTCAACAGGTGCTAAAACTGTCGAGAATCAGACAACTGAAACACATACCAAAGATTCTGTGCTTACTCTAGACTCTACTGTAACAGCACATGCCCTTGAAACATTAAGCATAGGAAGCACAGTCACAAGTCAAGATGATGGAATGTCTCACAGCTCAGTTATTACTGCGAGTGTGACAGAGGCAACAGAGCTATCAGCAAAACCATCAGCATCCACCATCATAGAGGTTTCTGAGACCTACTCACAGACAGAACATTTAGATGAGAAATTATATGAAAGCACTGTCACAAGCACAGAGAAGATAAAATCAAAAGATGTGTTGTTATCAAGTCCAACATCAGTTTTGTCATCTGCAGAAATTGATGGTTCAGGAGATGAAACCTCTGATATGATCAGCAAAGAGTTCCCAACAAGTAGTTCTTCATTGTTCACCACAACAAAACCAGACCAGGAGGTCACAGAGACAGCATTTGATGCAACAGGAAAAATCTTAATGCCTAGCTCAGGAGGTGTTGATACAACTGACAATCAGACAACTGATTTAAATGCCAAACAGTATGTGTCCATTCTAGACTCTACTGTTACAGTGCATACCCTTGAATCCCTGAGCACAGGAAGCACAGTCACTAGTCAAGATGATGAAATATTCCACAGCTCAGTCACTGCAAGAAGTGTGACGAAGACAACAGAGATATCAACAAAGACATCAGAATTCACTGATGTATCATCCATACAAATTGATAGTTCAGTATCAGTCACTCCCAGTCTAACAGTGACTCCTATGAGCATAAGCAAAATATTTGCATCATCTTTTTACAAAATTCCTAGCAAGCACACAACAGCTTCATTTGTAGATGCAGAAGATGACACAGAAGATGATGAAGGATCAGGAAAGCAGTTTTCACAAGTTTCCTCTGTCATTCATGACTCTTCAGCAGCCACCAAAACACAAACTAGTTTTTTCACAATTCCTCTGACTAGCACTGCTTCAAGTCCCTTCACACCTGTCGTTGTAGACTCTGGTATCACAGAAGGTGACCACGAGGCAACTCATTCAGAAGACTCTATCAAAGAAGATAGAGTGACTCTAACAACTAAAACATATGATAATTATTCTGTGGCCACGGATGAGGCTGAACTCAGTGAGGCTTTCAACACATCAGAGTCAGAGAACTTTGAAAGTCCTACTAAATCTACATTGTTGTCTAGCACATTCCAGACAGCAGTCAAAGTGTTTGTTAATGAACATATTAGTGACCTTACACATGAAAATGAAGCGAATGAAGATTATGGGTCTGGTGGTGAAATATCCCCAGAGGTTCTGGAAGCAATTCCTTCTCAAGCTACACCGTTAGAAGACATATCTACAATGGTATTTACACAACCGCAGAAAACTGTTTCATATTCAAGTACACCTGCTCCAATGCTGTCAAGCACATCTGATCTGTCATTTTTTGAGAGCCGAAGCACCCTAAGACCAAATACGTTAGAAACAGACTTTGATGGGTCAGCAATTTCGACCACAGACAATGATCATGAATTTACACCACCAGAAGAATCTACCAATGAGACATCAGACATATCATCAACCAAAGCATATGAAGACCCAACAGTAATAACTGATGAGGCGGAAATTGACGAGAATGGTGTTTCCAGCATTGAATCCAAAACTGCTACTACATATTTTGTGAGTCCGCCAACTTCATCCCCATCATCCTCCCTCCTAAGCTCCAGCAAGCCAACTGTTACCTTCACAACTTCAGTTTTAGAGGATGGCAGTGGTGATATAATAGAAGGCTCAGCAGAAGGTGATGAAGGCGAAGATGAAGGTTCAGGTGTTGACACAACTCCCCTAACATCATCACCTTTGCTTTCAAAGAAATTAATGGAAGAGACAACTGTTAGCACCACATCATTTGGTTTAGCCAGCAGTAAACATGACAGTACACCAACCACCACACCTGAAATGCAGAGAGCACTCTCAAATACTCTAGTTTCAGTGGCAGCAGAGACAGAGCATGAACCTTCTGTAGGTCTCTTCACAACCTCAAAAGCCAATTTAACATTTGATTTGGGTGGCAGACTCACTACATCAGTTACATCACAGGGTCCGGTGTCCATATCTACCAAATCAGTCTTGTATGAGGACAATACTGATCAGCAAGTAACAACTGTTACTCCAGTAAACACAGTCTTAATATTAACTGAAGATGAGAAAGATGAGGATGAACAGTTTCCAACAGTAACAAATAGTATGAGAGCTCACAGCATCAAGCTAGAAGTTATCACTGAAGATGACATGATCATTGATGCAGATGCTGTGTCTATTTCAGAACTGTCTTCACCTTTTAACCCTACAATTATCACAGAAGAAGCTGTTGGAATAAGAGAAATTGTCATAACACCACAACCTTCCACCACTATGACAGAAGAAACCGATGGTTCTGGAATAGGTGGCACTGAGTTGAATCAGTTATATGGGACATATGAAAGAGAAGGAGTATTAGTTCAACAAACAACATCATCACCAGATATCCTGCATAGCAGTTTAACATATGAAGGTGAGGAAATGCAAGCAACACAAACTCCCGAGACTACCAGTGCTGAGGTACCTGACAACACCCAAGCTGGTCAAACTTCCATAGAATCTACTGAAGCTACAATGGAAACACAGACTGGGGATTTCTCGGAAGATCCAAATGAGATTACAAACTCTGAACAGATAGAAGTCTCACCTGGATCAGATTTAATAAGCACTGCATTTGTCAATATTGATGTCTCTCCAGATCACTTGTCTCTCACTGGTCCAGTGACAGGATCTGTGGATTCACAAACCACAAGCATGTCTGAATATATTAAGACAACTAAAAAAACAGTGACAGCTGATGTAACATACTTCACGGATGAAACAGAGGAACCATTGGACGTTATATCATCCGACTCTGGTACTACAAATCAATCATTTTCATCAACAGATGATGCCTCTGGTGATCAAACAATTGAAATGTTTACAGACGGTCTGACTGATTTAGCTCCATTGACAGCGGAAGATGAAGATATGTCCACTTTATCAAATCTTTCACCGTCTCCATCTGTGGCGACAGATTTTGTGATTAACTTAGCAACAACTCCTTTGCCAAAGGCAATATCAGTAACTGATGGAGAGACATATCAACAAGCTTTGTCTGAGATGACATTTACACATAAGCCCCAGACAAATATTGGTACAGGTGAAGAAGAGCCATTGACCTCAACAACAATTCCAGAATCCCTTATTTCATCATCAGAGTTTTATAACAATACTGAAAAAGAAACAATAATGGAAACTCCACCATCTACACACATACCAAGATTGAGTGATCAACCAACCAGCACTCCAAGTTTTAATTTCCCTGAGGAAGGGGCAGAAAGCATAGTTGATTATGACACAATATCAGAACCTTACAGTGTGGAGTCCATGCCTGACTTCATTAACAAAACTGAATCCACGACAGAAATAGACATTGAAAATAAGACTAGTTTAGAGAGTAGCACAGATGATGCGACAAGAATAGACAGCGAGACAAGCTTTGAAGCCACTTCAGAAACAGAAATTGACACAAAAACGACTGCCTCCTCAAAACCTAAGGTCAGTACAACCAGTATTGATGACAACATGCATCCAGAAGTTATGAGTACTGGGCTCCAAGTAGTCACATATGGACCTATTTCTGCTGCTCTAAGTGAAGTTGAGAATACATCACAACCTAAGGATGACACTGGACTCATATCCAGTGCAAAACCTGAATATGAGGGTTCTGAAATGTCCACTAGCTCAAAGGGCAGCCTGGATGAGGTTTCTATCATCATACCATCATCTGAAGAGGTTCAGACAGTCTTTATATCCACTACAACAACTTCACCCATGTTTTGGACACCTGAGTCTTTCAGTAAAGAAAATGCCTCAAGGAAACAGGAGGTAGCTGGTCTGATTGAGGAAGCAATAAACCCAACAACCGAGATTCCAATTCAGGAGCAAGACAATTCTGAGGCCACCACAAAAGATCTTGGATACATAATAACTGGGCAGACATTTGACATTCCTGGTAAGATGTTAACACTGTATTGAAGAACATCATAACATTGTTTGTTATTTTTTATTTACAAAACATATTTCCCCCTCTTGCTGTAGGTGTTCACACCTGTTCTGAAAATGTTTGCCTGAATGATGGTTCTTGTGTAAAAATGGGTGGTGCTCAGATGTGCAGATGTCCACCTGGATACAATGGGGAACGCTGTGAAAAAGGTAAACGCTGTGTAATTTCAATGACACAGAAAAACACTAACATTACATCATTACCCAATATGCACGAGCAGATTTTGGCTTACATTATCAACATATAATTTTACCTTTTACTTTATTAGATTTTGATGAATGTCACTCAAACCCGTGTCGTAACGGAGGAACATGTATTGATGGTCTAAACTCCTTCAGCTGTCTATGTCTACCAAGTTATGCAGGAGCACTGTGTGAAAAAGGTAATATTTGTACCATTACATGAATCAGACTATCCACTAAGAACATCATTATTTTTTCTTCTGTTTTTCATATAAATGGACGTATATACACTGGTGAGATTATGTCTTGGTACACTGGTGAGAAAAACTCAAACATGTAACATAAATATTCTAATAGCAGAAAGGCATAACCTTTAATCTCTTTAGGCCAACTCACATCTGGTCTTCGTCAAAGTTAAAATAATTCAAAAGTGACATCAGATGTTTGAATGCATTACTTTCTCAAGTACTGTGAGTGCTCCTCATCTTAATCTTATTGAACAATTCATCAACAAATACAGACTAAAGTGTCTCCTGCATCAATATGTCTACACCGCAGAGAAATGCTGTTATCACTCAGTGATTCAGCAGTGATTCAGCCTCAGAGTCGAAATGCTCAGACAGCTGCAAACCTTCTACCATAGAAAAAAACAATACATAAGGAATTGGTTCTTATGTCTGTTAATGTGCAAAAGGTTTGGAAATCACCACCAGTGATTTGTTGTGCCAGGGCAAGTCTGCTTCAATTACAGTCGTCAGCCTGAGCAGCCCAGGGCCAGTCCACAAGCTTTCAGTGTATTATATACACATAATTTGATTTTTTTTATGTTGAAATAGTTTTAAATGCTGATTTTGTAGTCATACCTGAAAATATGTGTACTATGCCAGACAAAGTCATCAGGATCAATAAACCAGTGATTTAGTAAAATGCATACTTTGAAAATCCCAAGAATGTTTAACAACCTTTTTATAACCTCTTTACTCCAGTATACCTCCTCATTCCTAAACAATGCCTCGGAGCAAAACTCTCCATACCTCTTCTGTACACATTGTCATGCAAATGAAATTAGATTACTGATACGATGGACGCATGGGTGCAGCTCTTACTCTGAAGGATCTTGTTTAAATGGCATGTAGCTTGAAGTAGGGCTGAGAGGGAGTTCCACAGTTAATTCGACAGTGTTCTGGTAGGCTACCTCAGTAGGTAGAGCATTGCATTAGGCAATGTCATGGGTGTGATTTCTAGCGAACATGCACCTGCCTCATGCATAGTATAAGTGAGGAAACAGCAACTAAATCAAAAGAGGTTTGATTCATTGTATTGATCAAAGCAGGTTAAGGGTAAGGGTAAAACCTGCATTTTAGGGTAAAAGACTAGTGAAAAGATAATAGTAGATAATATGAAGTACCCTGGCTTTACTGTTTTCACGTGTCATTTCAATGGTTCTTAGTCTTAGGTATAAGTAATATTAATCGTAATGCACACGTTAACCCCCCCCCCCCCCACAGACACGGAAACATGCAGCTACAGCTGGCACAAGTTTCAGGGCCAATGCTACAAACACTTTCCTTATCGGCGTAACTGGGACACAGCAGAGCGGGAGTGTCGTCTTCAGGGGGCACACCTCGCTAGTATTATTTCACATGAAGAGCAGCAGTACATCAACCGTGAGTAACCAATAAATCAAGTTATCCGTCAACAACTCTAATGCCACTTTCATGCAATATGTAATATCATGCTTATAAGGCTTAAGAATCAAACAGGGGCAACTTAATAAAGTAAAAGAGTCTAATCTGACAATAAGTAAATAGTGACCAAATGCTTCCCTTCCCGTATATACAGGAAGAGTGATGCATAAGGCCAAAAATTCTCTTCACTTCAAAACACTACTATAGTAAATAGTTCCTAATTTGGCTAAACAATTGACCTCAGTATCTCTCTCCTTTCTTAGGCCTTAGTCATGACTACCAGTGGATTGGTCTGAATGATAAGATGTTTGAGAAGGATTTCCGTTGGACAGATGGTAGTGTTGTGGTAAGATCATTCGTCATAACTTACTGTACAAAAATAATACATTTACAAAAATTCGGAAGAACTCATTGTCACATTTTAATTAACAGTGGCCGTGTAACAGTGTAATTTTACATATAAGTACTGAGTGACAGAAATGAATTACATGCACTTACTAAAGGGTTATAGCATTAGGGTTTGGTTTAGGGTTTGTTACATGTAATTATGCATAATTTATAGAAAATACTATAGTAAATACACGTAACATACGTTACAAGGGCACCGTTAAATAAAGTGTTTCGGATGTCATTAATACAAAAATGTAAGTGGACATGAAGATGAAGATTTTGCATTGAAAGCGTTGTGTTAGCAGCACAATGGTCATAGGTTTGATTTACAGGGAATACACCTATGATTGAAAACAGTAGTTTGAACGTAAATTGCATTGTGTAAGTTGTACGATTTGCATTGGATTGAATTGTTTTCTATCCAATAAAAAAGACTATTAGAACTTTTTGCTATGATTTATAGCTGTAAAGAACAACAAAAGTCCAATGGGAGACAAATGCGAAAAATTATTTGGTGTTGGTTAGAGTTGTTTCATCATTGAACAGGAAAGTGGCCAATTACTGTACACCTTAAAGGCATTTGGTTGTAACCGGGCTTACTTCAAAGGTAACGACTGCACTTTTGTAAAGAGGTGGGGGGCCTGGAGGGTAGGAGATGGAAGTTTCATCTCTGGAAGTTCTCTGAGGGCTGAAGCATAAAAATAAAAACAGGGAAAAGGCCAATCTGACAGGTGTGGACAGGTAATGGAAGAGAAGGATGAGCAGCACCTGAAATGGGCTGCATGACAGATATTTATGCCAAAATTCTTTGATAATATGTGATAGTTAAATCCTGCAAATAGAGTTTACTGTGTACCTTTTATGTAATAGTTAAATAGATTACTTACTAAAATTGACTTTACTGTAGTGTTGTGTATTTTTTGTTCTGATGGAGAGTTCATACGGTTTGGAATGACGGAAGGGTAAATTATAGCAATGGATCTCGATGAACTACCACTGAAGATGCCCAAAGGTTCAAAAATGTCATTACTCGTGTTTCCAAGCAGGAAATGTACATTCCTTTTGTAAGTGTATAATAACAGGACAAGTAAACCATGCTTTGAAGACATCCACAGGATTGCTGAAAGAGTGTTGCCACATAGACATGAATCTCAGCTGCTGTGATTTCAATTCAATGGCTCTGAGAACTATTAGCTAACCTACAACTATCTATTTGAATGACACACTTTCTGCTAATCCTTCATATAGTAATTACAGTTTTGGTAGAGCTTTATGGAGTTAGCACACCCCTGCTGGAGATCATTGTGGAATTGCTACATTAAAATCCATCAACTTGCCCTTATTGGCTTTTCTATTCACACAGTCCTTCCCAAATACTGGGAAGTTTTTTTTTATATTACCACCATATATTAATTTAAAACCATAAATATGATCTGGTTGCTAACATGGTAGATGATTGTGTTAAGAGGGTGCAAAGGGGTAAATTGTATAGTTTGAATGTGTTTTATGTGTCTAACAAATATTTTAATGTGAATAATACTTTACCCTCCAAAAATACAGTGCAGTCAAGCAGTGTGACCAAATGCTTGTTTCATTAGGTCATACCACTTGTCTCAGGTATACCCATATTCTTCCCCTGTAGCAATATGAAAACTGGAGACCAAACCAGCCGGACAGTTTCTTCTCTTCGGGGGAAGACTGTGTAGTAATGATCTGGCACGAGGACGGTCAGTGGAATGATGTTCCCTGCAACTACCACCTCACCTTCACCTGCAAGAAAGGCACAGGTAAGTGTGAAAGTTGCATTGGGTTGTAGGACTTACATGATCCAAAGTGAGGTTTTGGGTTAAATACAAAGGGTTATTATATTATATGTATTTGCCATTCTCAACAGTGTCCTGCACTCAGCCACCCCTGGTCCATAATGCTCGCACATTCGGATTGCCACGTCCACGCTATGAGATCAACTCCTTGATCAGGTACCAGTGCATGGATGGTTTCATCCAGAGACATGTCCCCACCATTCGCTGCAGAGGAGATGGGTTATGGGATCTGCCCAGGATTTCCTGCATGAGTCGTAAGTGTTCTGTAAAAATCATTTCATGAGGTTTTAATAATAATTGTCATGAAAAATTAAATGGACTCTATTATTGCTTGTTTGAAATTGGTACTTTAACTTTGCAAATATTAGTATGCATGTAGAGGATTTATTAATTCAAATTAAATCTGTGGGTTCTCATAGATGTTAATTCATCTGTATTTACTTTATAGCCTCCAACTTCCAAAGAAGATATGCAAGACGATATCAGACATACAGTCTTTATCGCCATCAAAAGAGATCTGCAGAAACATCTGTTGATATACCCTAACGACACCATCGCCATGGTGCATTACACCATCGGACAGAATGGTTGTTACTAACACAGTTAGTGACACAGCCCGTAAGCAAGGGTCCTGTTAATATATTTTATAGAGTATGACGGACCTGCCTGTTGGGTGAAAGAAAAGATTATAAAAATGTTAAAACAGAGTGGGATATCACTGGAACCAGTGCCATTTAAATATTTTTGACAGTATTTTAAAGAGAGGATTTTCAAAAATGCATTAAGGACATTCAGCTGGCATCTGAAAAAAACGGACTATTTGATGTGCCTTCAATCTCACTTTTTAAATCTGGGAACAAACAGTGTCTTCCAAAAATCCAAAATCCAGACACAAATTTATCGGAGCTACAGTAGTGTACATTTCATTAGTTATAATGCTGTGGATTGGTTTGATATCCTACCATTATTACATTATGTTATGACAATGAAATTAAAAGCCATGTAGATTTTATATTATTTATTCTCTGTTCCATCCATTATGTAAATTCCGCCTTTTTCAATCTAAAAAAATTAAGGAATTTAACAACTACTTTAATGTTTTTTCTTGGTTGATTTTATACTACTTTAATGAGAACGTAGAGTACTTTGTGCTTATAAAGACTTGAACAAATTCCTTTCTTACAAGATAATTTATTCATTGTGCTGCTCTGTGTCATTGTTTTACTTTAGCAGAATGTGCTAAAAAGAAAACTTGGTCAAACTGCACATTGTCAGAATTAAAAACATTAGTATGTATACATTTTATGTCAACAGCTGTCATTGATGTCACTAATATAAATATTTGCTCATGTGAAATATGGATTTTGTGATGACATTTGGGATGGACCAAAATATAATTTTCCGTAATAGCTAAATTGACTTGTGCTTATAAAGTTGTTGATAATGGTAATCCTTTTGTTTAGTCCCAAGCATTTGTTCTTCAATTTTTGCCGATTTGTCTTCTGTCCGTTTTTGTATTTTTTTACATGTGCACATATCTTTTTATATATTTATAGTATAAAATGTTTATTGTCAATGTGATTGTCTGTAATGTTTATGAAAAGATCAAAATAGTAAAGAATGCCTTTATGTGACACCATACATTCAAACAAAGTTTATTATTGTCTTGTATTTTTTATATTTTTCTGTAGGAAACAGAATGACTTCTGGTTTACAGAAAAGAAATAACACATAGTTAACAATACTCGAACAATGACTGTAATTCCTGTTCACCATTTAATATTAACATTATCTAATAATACAATGTAATCAATGCACACTTTCACAGCAATTTACCCTGCATCAGCTCTATCAGCAGTGCCTAATGTTGACCACCAGATAGAGCAGTTTCACCAACACTGAAAAGTCTGAAAAAATCTGCCAGATACATAGTAGATGTTGTTGCTTGCATCTGCATTGGCAATACATTTCATATTACTTTTTATAATTTTATTGTTTATATAATTTTATTTTGTTATAAATTATTAATAAGGTCATTGATTCTTAAGTACTTGCTTTATCTGAGGCATGCAAATGCAGCTGTCTTCGTGGCTGTCTTCAGGAATCACTCTTATAATCCCAGTTTGTGGTGTGTCACAATCGTAGTCCTATTAACAAAAAAAGCAATAATAACAATCACATTTTCGTTATAATGTGTTACTTTCAACAACAAGTATTGGTGTCATTTCACGAATCATGCCATCATCTTTTGTTACATGTAAAAGTAATAGGCTAGAGATAAAAAAGTCCCTCATAAAACAAAATAAAGAAAGGCCCTAAGTTTAAATAAATAAGAACTTATTTAAAAGCAGTGTTTGTGGGTCAAGTCTAAATTAAGAGATGTATAAGTGCAATTAATGAAGCAATAAAACAATTAAAATATGACAGATCCAACTCAACATTCTCTTTTTAAACCAGTATAATAAACCAATTCAAATCGACTCCTACAGAATTGAGTACTGAGTACAACTAAATAATTGCATATGAGCAGTAACAACAATAAACAATAGGCCTACTCAAACTCCGTTTTGGGGAAGTAACTCGGAAAAAGTAATTAAATACTAGCTGCTAATTATATTCAATTGTGTAATTAGATTACTATACAAATTACTCTCTCCAAAAAGTATTTAATTACTTATTACTAATTACTTTCTATATCCTAGATCAACCTTGATTAAAATTGATTTGAGGATAGACATGAAACGACTTGTTTAATTCATTCAAATAAATAATAAGTAACTGCATCAATAATTCTTATTAACTGAGCAAATTCCCTTTTTCAAAGGAAAATAAATAAAATTACAGTAATTAATTACTAAGTAACTAGTTATACCAAACACTGCTTACACTTGTAAGCTGAGCTAAATAAATCTGTTGAGTTTAATAGCGTTCTTTTGCAAAAAATGTTATTCTAACATTTGCTTAATATTTAGAAACAATTCTAGTTCCACCTATTTTGTACTTACCTTAGCCATTCCATCTAGTTGACAAGTCACTATATTAAACATGTACATTTATAAGACTTTATATAAAACTTTGCAAGAAGTGTATTTAATAATCTACTCAATTAAAATAAAACACACAACTACACAAGACAAGTGTTACATGTGCTTCGTCATATGGACTTTAAGTGTGTATTAAGTTATTTCCTGTTTTATATTGTTGTCCTTTGCGGTCTTTTTTGCTCTTTGGTCCCCTGTTGGCAGTCTCACACATGTACATACTAGTGGTGGGCATAGATTAATTTTTTTAATCTAGATTAATCTAGATTAATCTTGGAATTAATCTAGATTAATCTAGATTAAAATGGCTCATTTGAATTCTGCCGAAGGCATTCAGAATATGTGTGTTACCCAAATAATGACTAAAAGTAAGTCTTTGAGAACGGGTTTCTCGAGCCAGGTGGCGCATTAGAGAAGGGGCTCATCTCCTGTTTCCAAAATGCATCACAAACTACTTGAGAAAGCTGTTCTACTATGATAATTTGTGATGAAAATTAAATTATGTTCAATAAGATGTACTTGTGTTTACTTCCGCATTAGCTAAGGGATGCTTTGTGTTTAGGTGGTACTTGAGACTGGAAGAGCTCCTACAGTACATTTACATTTAAATTCAGTCATTTAGCAGATGCTTTTATCCAAAGCGACTTACAAAGAGTTAGGGAGCAACAAGTGATATGTCATACAGGAGCCATAATACATTAGGTGCCAATACAAAGTTATTGGTTTCAACTAAAGCTAGACCACTACCTGTTGAGAGAAAGTTTTTTTTTTTAAACTAACTGTATGTAAACCAATTTCGTACAGTAAACCAATTCCACATTGCACAAGGTGCAAACAAGCTTAGTCTTGTCGAGGTTTCCATTGGGAAGCGTCTTCAAAATAAATGTTCCCTGAAGCAAACCCGGCGGCTTCATAGCTGCATCCATGTTAGCACGTCACGTTTGATCTGGTCATTTCACAGTAACGTTATGTTGTGTTCAGACCAAACACGAGTGATTTACATGTTAAGTCAATGCAAAGAGGCGATAGACCTACTTGCTGCGCGAATCGCGCGAATGAAGCCCTGCTTATGAGATGATGAGGCGGCGAGAATGACGCGAATCACGCGAATCACGCGAGTTGAAAAATCTCGTTCTCTTCCCCTACAGTGTAATTAATCTATGTATACATCCGCGCTAAAATATCAAAGTGAAAGTCGTCATAGCTTGTGTAGTATAGACCCAGCTCCCAACCCAACTTTGAGAATAGATTAACGGCGACATTTTTTTTATCGCGCGATAAGAGTCTCACTGCGTTAACGTAGTACATACATATATAACTAATCGCCGCATAATCTGCTGGATATACGTCAACGCTGCCACCATATTTGTCAGGGCAAAAACCGACTACGCAGACATACAAGTAATTTATGGAGCTGCAGCTATCTGGATAAAAACACAACATCGTTTTCATTTCTCAACTAATTTCAATAATGTTCTATTTACGTGGAGAACAGAAACGTTTTGGCTCCAGTTAAAGATGGTTAGACGTGAAAATGTATTTATCGTACTTAAAGCGCAGCTCTGCCATTGGGTTCAGTGGGCCCTTACCAATATGGCGTGGCTATTGACGTATCTTAGAAGATGAACAAAGCGTCCAATGCGGCGTCTAGTTATATATAAATGTCTATGGTCTCACATGTGTGTTTAGTTAGCCATCATTAGTTTGTGCATTTATACCCAATGTTTCACCAAAGCCCCTTTAGAAAAAATGCATATCCGCTAATGCTAACTCCATATGCAATAAAGGAGATCATAGGGTGTTTTTTAATGAATGTCAACGGAAGAGAAGCTTCACATACACTGAATAAATCTCTTTCTGTTCAATTAAGGAATCGACTGCTGTCAGTTAAGGTTCAACATGTTTTACACCAAACAATACGTTAATGGGGAACGATATGTCGACTTTACTATGGTGAAAATGTAACTTTTTAATAGAAGGCACAGTAGGGAATGTTGCGACAGGTAGAACTCAGTTATATCATATCAGATCATAAAATTTGATTATATTGAATGATGGATTTAGGTTTTAGCAGATATGAAAAAACTTGAATTCTAAAAAAAGATGTGAATAATGTAAAACATTATATTGTATATTAATGGTTAAAAAATAATATGTTTCATTAAAAACGTCTGAAAAGCAATGACTTGTTACTGTTGCATTGATCATGAGGTTAAATAAATAAACAAATAAAAAAGGGTTTGCAAAGAGTGAGGTATAAATGAAAATAAAAAAATATTTGAAACATGGTCCTTTAATTGGGGGAAAGTAGAATCTTGAATATTATTACAAAATTAAACAAATTTGCTGCATTGTTAAAAGGTAACTCATTCTGAAAAGTCCATTTACCGTACCCTGTGCCCCAGTCTCTGATCTGTTAACTCAACCTTAATTGGCCCGAGTCTGTATGGCCATATCTCACCCAAAATGACAGCAGCACTTGAGGACCGTAGTCGTGCCAAATGTGTCAAAAGTGCCTTTTCTCAGCCTTTTCTTCGGCCAACTGCGCACATCCAAAGTCTAGCCTAAACTTGCAACCATTGCCGGGCCAGTATATGGTTTACTATTGGTGAGCCACCCCCAGAACACAGCCGAGTAGGCCGACACTGGACTGACTGCACTGGCTCCCTAGGATGGTTCTAACTTCCAGATTTCAACAAATGAATTACATTTACAGTCATGCAATCTATTTTAAATGCGTTGTATATCAGTATTACTAACACAACCAACTGTTTTTCTATGAGCAATATGTATTGACAATATGAACAAACAAATACAGGCGAAAATATGTGTAACATAAACTGTTACTGACTGCCGTAAAACTGTGAACTCTGATGCCGTGCAGTTAAATGATTGTTTGAGGGTGCCTCAGGTGATCCAAGTCAGCCATTGCGCTCACTCCTAAGTATTACAGGCCTTTCCATCTACCTATATAAGAGAATCTCTGGATTCGCTTGTGCTTTGTTGGTTTTGTCTATTTAATCTCAATATCTTTTAGCTACTTTTAAATTAAACATCTGCTGTACTTGGGTCTTGTCTTTCTCCTTCGTCCATAAAACCAAGTTCTTCCCTAATTACAATTTTAAGTATTCTGATCAAAAGTTTACAAGTATAGATCAAATATACTTTTCAGTGTAAAGTCAATTGTATATTTAGCATTTACATTTACACAGATGCTGTAACCAAAGCGACTTACATTTTATTATCCTATACATCTGTTTCTAAGTATGTGCGATCCCCTGGGAACCCATGCTCTTACCACTGAGCTACAGGAAAGCTTTTTTTAAAGGGATATTTTACAAGCAAAATCAAATATCCCCATGTTTTACTCACCCTCAAAGCATCCTGACGGAATATGACTATCTTCTTGAAGAAGAATCCAGTCGAAGTTATAATACCACGTATCATTTTACTTCCAAATGGTAGAATGAGTTGACTTTTTGAAGCTCCAGAAAAGTGCATCCATCGATCAAAGAACTGCTCAACACGTCACTTTGGTGTTTGAAGCGAATCGAAGTGTTTGTTTAAAGAGTAGGTAACATATGTTTTTTTAGGCCCTACTTTGGGTAATGGAGTGTCTAACAACAAGTTTATCTACATACAATGTTTAAAAACACTTTAATCTCGTAATTATATGCAGTTATTCGTACCCTACTTCTTGACTGACTCTCAAATGATTCGTTCCGCGATTCACCCGTCTAGGCCCCTCCTACCCGGTAACCTTGTGTCATGTGATTGGTCGGATGGTGTAGTCTGTTAAACATTCTATTAAGTTCATAAACGTTTAAAGTATTAAGAGAATTAATTCATAGTTCTGCAGATCCCAGTAAGAAAAAGGACATTTACAATTCTCTTGTAACAGTATTATACATGGACTAGTTGACACGGCATACAGTGTGCCGTGTTCGTATATTCAGATGTTATTACAATACAGATAGTACTCGACTTAGTTCTTGAAACAAATACTTTGAGAATTCATGGATTGAACAATTAAATCAGCCGAGTAAATAAGATAAACAAACTTTAACACACCCGAAATAACGCTACATGCTAATGTGAACGTTATTTGCATTAGCTAAACACAGACATAAGGTACGAAAATATTTCTTGAAGTTCAGACAAATATCAAAAGTCCCACTTACAGGTTGGGACTCGGTGGAGCTAAAAGGTCCAAATAGAGTTGGTATCGCCCCCTCTCTCAAGGATAGTCATTTATTATATCCTGCACCGAACGCGCCAAGATTATCAAAGCAATTATCGGTGAAATGACGCGCACACAGTACAACCCTGGGGTTATACTCATTCGGTACTCTTTGGAAAATGAATTGTAACCATTTTTCCATCAGACGACCAGTTAGCAAATACATCTGGCCCAGACTTGGCATTAAACTGGCACAGCCGGCATTCGGTCGGCACTGGCATAAGGCACGTGAACCGAACATGGACCGAATATGGATGAGGTGGCACTGACTTTAAGGTGGCAAACAACTTATGGGCCAGTTGTTAACCGCATAATTAGGCCCAGATTTCTAATTTACAACTGTGGGCCACATATGTATTGCCGGACTCTACATAATTTCATTTATATAATGGGTTACACCTTACGCTCACGTACTCTATTAATCACACTTTGAGCTTAAATAAAAAATTGCTTCACAGCAGTCTCTAATTGGTGGAGACATTTTCGGCAGAGTTGTTCGACATCATGCGGCACTGCAAGAACCGACAAGGCTGATGACATCACATTACCGCGAGAAAGAGTCGAGAGCCAACAGCTCAATACGCTTTTGAATCACTCTCACGGTAATGTGATGTCACCCGCTTGCAGTGCCGCATGAAGTCGAACAATTCTGCCGAAAATATCTCCACCAATTAGAGACTGCTGTCAAGCTAAAGGTGAAGACCTCGCAACGGCAAACCAATCATATGAACTGCGAATTACGTATTTCGCCGCTCTCAAACTCTGAACTTGGGCGCGGCGGGAGAAGTGAGCATTTGAAGGAGGCGTGGCTGACTAACGGTCTCAAAACTGTCCAGTGTCCACAGGCGGAATTTCAGCAAAAGGTGAGTGAAAAAAGCATTTGTTTCTAAATTATGTTTTGTGTAATATTGCCTATTAGAGCATCGCTTATTGTAACGTTATTAGACTCTGTTGGCTTTTGACGTGTAGCGCTGCTCGCTTCTACACGGTGTTTTTCCTTAGTAAAGTGTAGTGAACATCTTTTACACAGACGGTGCATGCGGTGGCTAAAATCTAATACATTTTCAAACTTCTCATAATGAAACAAAGGTCTCGAACGTTGTGTTTTGTGAAGTTGTTTCGTCAAAGCTTTAGTCAGTCAGGTCCGGTTGGCGGGCTTAACACGCACTCACACACAGTCACACATACGTTGTTGTCCTCGTCCGGTATTTTGAGACGTACGATTGCCGCGGTGGTTTTCTGTATAGACACTAGGGCTGAAACGATTAGTCGACATTGTCGACAACGTCGACTAATAAAAATTGTCGACAAATATTCTTGTTGTCGAGTAGTCGTTTGATTACGTGACTTAATTTAAGGGCCTGCAATATCACAATTTGACCGCTACGGCACTGTAGAGCTAGAGCGTAATGCAGCCTTCCCGCATGCTATCAAAGCAGAGGGACACACAGCGAGAATTATGGCGGAGTACAGACGAATTCGAACACATTAAAGTGTGGGAAAGCAAAACCAAATTGAAAACAAAAAAATGCGGTTGTGTGCAATGCAAGCAAGGCGGAACTTGCCTTTCACGGCAGCAAAACCTGCATGCTGGAGCATTTAAAAAGGAAACATCCCGGAGAATAAGCAGAAAAGAGGCGAGTGTTCTCTATCTAGACCTAACTAACTAATTTAGCGGTAAATCTTTTTATGAGAGAATGCAATACTCAACTCAACATTATTTATATAGAGCTTTTTACAATTTTCATTGTTACAAAGCAGCTGTACATGAGACACATTGAATACAAGTAAAAAACTAAAGGCATATACCTGTAAAAACAAGAAAAAGGTGAAAACAACAAAGACAGACATACAAATGCTCCACACACACAATATGCAAACATACATACACACACACACACACACACACACACATTGACATAGACGCACACACACACAGTGAAAGCACACATTGGCGATAAAGGAGAAAGAACCACAGGTCAAATATTAAACGGACTATAAATTCTTATATGCAATATTAATTATGTCTAATTTCTGAATTCTAAAGCAGCCCCCCCGGCCAGGCAGATAGTGCAAAACAATATGCAAACGGTGGTGAGGAACCCAAAACTCGCATCGAGAAAAAAACCCTCAGGAGAACCCAGGCCCAACCAGGGGATTCCAGTTCCCCTCTGGCAAAAGCTGCTGCCTCTGCACAAGCTCAACAGTGCTTGCACAATAAGGCTAAATAAAAATAAAAAATGATAGATTTAAGATTATCATTCACAATCTAATAACATTTGAAATGTTGTAGGAAAATCAAAGTTGTGGCGTCCTTTATCCAGCAATAATAACAGTAATGATAATAACAACGATAATCATATAATTACAGTTATGTTATTATTTGTTTTGCAAAGTAAAAAGCTTTGAAAAGTCAAGCCTGTTTTGATTATTATAACACTATTAGGTATTACATGAGAGGAAAATGATTATAAGAGAGGGATGTTAAGTGATAGGAGTCTTATATCTTGACTTTATTTTTTAAATATTTTCTTCTGTTACTTGCTCTTTTTCATTAACTCTTTCACCGACATGATTGATGATTCATCTCGTCATTTAAAAATAAAAACGGTTCCCCGACAAACGAGTTATAGCGGCAATCAGTGTTTATACTGTTGTACAGCAGGTGGCGCTGTTACACACCTTTGGGGAAAATACAGAATCTAGAACCTAGAACGTTTATTTCTTATCGGTTTTTAATGATTGTTCTGAGTGTAATCTTTGCGGAATCTTTGACAAAAAAAACTATTATCTCAAAATTGTCTTTTAATCAAAGTGATGCATTTTTGAAGAAACCTACCCCCATCTAAGGAGTGATAAAAAAGGTCAAATCAAGATTGAAGAATACGGTTTCCTTTGATTAAAAGCAGAGACTCTGTTCTTTCATTGGACATATTGTTTGTCCATATAATCTTTACAGAAAATGTAGTGTGAGCCATTACATTTTGGTTAAAATATAAAAAAACGCTGACGTAGGCTGGCAACTTTTTTTTTTTAAAAGGCTGACAGGAAAGAGTTAAACTGAACTGTTGTCATAGCAATGCTGCTTAATGGTTCTGTCAAGAGATATGTTTACATTTAAAAAAAATGGCCCTTTAATGTAGCTGATTTATTTATTTTTATTTGTATTTAAAAGTTTGTATAGAGTATTTGTGTGATCCGAGTTGGACAGAATCAGCAAACTTAAAGTAACCAGTTGGTTCAAGTTCATTAAAACAAACTTCAAAAGCTGAATTGATTTTATTCATTACGTAAATCATCTACAACTCAATGTTTTAAATAGTTGCAATAGCTGAATAATCATTAAAAACGTACTGACTAGTCATTGAAATAATAGCCGATTAGTCGATTAATCGGTCTAATAATCGTTAGATTAGTCGACTATCAAAATAATCGTTTGTTGCAGCCCTAATAGACACCCCCAAAACGTTTGGCATTTCTTAACATATTTAAATGGTTTACAAATTTAGTACAAATGTATCATTTATCTTACTTAATATCTCAATAGTTAGACTAAAGTTGTCAAATGTAAATGTTGTCATAATGAATTGTGAAATATCCATTAATTTTGCCTGTTATTCATAAAAAAACACTATGTCACAATATTCAGTGATATGTTATGGATATGCTATGGATATGCTAGACATTTTTAAATATAAAAGATGTTCTTTTATATATCCCGCAAAACAGTTAAAGCAGTTAAAACAGGAATGTGATATATTAAAACAAATAACACTGCCATGCATTGTAACAAGTCTGAAAAAGCAGTATATAGTAATATAGTACAATTGCATTATTTTGATTTTGCCCAGTATTTTAAAGGGATACTTCACCCAAAATTAAAATTCTGCCATCATTTACTCATCTTCGAGCTATTCCAAATCTGAACTCCAAATTTTCCAACTCATGTGTATTTAATGTACTTTAAATTACATCACGATTAGCTTAATATGTAAATTAAAACGTGGCATCATCCAGCGCCATAGTCTTACCAACAGGATTTTGTGAGACCGTTGTCCCACAAGTATCATCTTATAATTGACTTTTGATTCTCATTTGAATCTACAAAAATATATTTATACAAATTAAAAAATGTGTAATATTCTTGTTTTTTGTGTGTTTCAGGTTGAAGGACGAAAGACACGGTATGGAAAAAACATGGATGTACAATGATAGGGGCAATGCACGGAGAAAGGCAGTAAAGCTTGTCAATGAATTGATTGAAAATGAGCAGCATAGTTCAGGAATGGGTGATGCCAAATGTGAGTTAAGTGTTTGTGTTGATGATTCAGAGGAATCTGAAATGCAAACTAGTGATGGAGAAAGTGATCAGGGTCCTTATTTTGAGGATAAGGAAATACATGAGATATCTGTAACTTCTGGTGAGGATCTGCCCAATCTTGAAGAACAGTGCAGTCATCAAGTTGGTGATCTGCAGAGCTCACTGGCTAGGTGGGCGACTGAATTTAGCATTTCTCTAATGGCTCTGTCAGTGTTCTCGTCATTCTAAAATTTTACCATCCTACTCTGCCAAAGGATGGACGAACGCTGCTGAAAACAGAAACCATCTATAACATTAAAAGTGTTGCTGGTGGTGTGTTCCACTATTGTGGAATTCTAAACTCTATTTGGAAGATCCTAGATAAGGTTTGGTCTACTGTGCCAGACAGACAGGCCTTTAAACTGCACCTGAATTTTGATGGTCTACCCCTCTGCAAGAGTACCAGCACACAGTTTTGGCCGATTCTTGGGATCTTGCAAGGCTACACCAAGAAACCTATGTTGATTGGACTGTTTTGTGGTAGTTCCAAGCCAAATTCATTGGCTGAGTATCTACATGATTATGTTCAGGAGCTGAAAAAGTTGAAAAGTGGCTTTCTGTTTAAGCAGAAAACCTTCTTTTTGAATGTTGTTTCTGTTGTGTGCGATACCCCAGCCCGAGCATTCATCAGAGGTGTGAAGTCACACACCGGCTATTACGGGTGTGACAAGTGCCACCAAAGGGGTGTCTGCAAATCCCACCGAATGACATTTCCTGAGGTCAACGCAGAGCGCAGAACTGATGACTCAACTCAACTCAACTTTATTTATATAGCGCTTTTTACAATTTTCATTGTTACAAAGCAGCTGTACATGAGACACATTGAATACAAGTAAAACAACTGAAGGCATATACCTGTAAAACAAGGAAAAAAGGTGAAAACAACAAAGACAGACATACAAATGCTCCACACACACAATATGCAAACATACATACACAAACACATTGACATAGACGCACACGCACACAGTGAAAGCACACATTTGAGATAAAGGAGAGAGAACCACAGGTCAAATATTAAACGGACTATAAATTATTATATGTAATAGTGATTATATCTAATTTCTGAATTCTAAAGCAGCCCCCCCGGCCAGGCAGATAGTGCAAAACAATATGCAAACGGTGGTGAGGAAACCAAAACTCCCATCGAGAAAAAAAACCTCAGGAGAACCCAGGCCCAACCAGGGGATTCCAGTTCCCCTCTGGCAAAAGCTGCTGCCTCTGAACAAGCTCAACAGTGCTTGCACAACAAGGCTAATTAAAATAAAAAATGTTAGATTTAAGATTATCATTAACAATCTAATAGCATTTGAAATGTTGTAGGAAAATCAAAGTTGTTGCGTCCTTTATTCATAAATCTAATCTAAATGACAGTTTTAGACAATCAACAGATGAAGAACACCATGTCCAACACTTACCTCTTGCTGATGTTGGCATTGACATGGTCACTTGTTTCCCATATGATTATATGCACCTGGTTTGTCTGGGTGTAATGAGGCGTCTCTTAGATTTATGGATCAGCACAACTGGCCCTTTGCACTGTCACATTTCATGTAGTCAAACTTCCATGGTTTCAGATAGACTTCTTGCACTGAGAAATTACATTCCTAGTGAGTTTGCTCGAAGGCCAAGGGCACTGGCTGAACGATGTAGGTGGAAAGCTACAGAATTTCGCCAGTTTTTGTTATACACTGGTCCGGTTGTGCTGAGGGGTGTGCTACAGCCTCAAATATATGACAACTTCATGCTCTTGTCAGTAGGTGTGTACATTTTGGCAAGTCCAAAATATTGCTTGGTGATGAATGACCTTGCTAACACACTGTTGGTATCATTTGTTGAACACTTTGGACAGCTTTATGGTGAAGAGTTTTGGGTTTACAATATTCACGGTCTGGTGCATCTTAGTGAGGATGTCAAAATCCATGGCAATTTAGATCTTATATCAGCATTTCCCTTTGAAAATTTCTTAGGACAGCTTAAAAGATTGGTTCGAGGGCCATGCAATGCTTTGACTCAGGTTATACGCAGATTATCAGAGATAGAAAATAGTAGCTCTAGTACTTGCGTTGAGTACTCGCGCGATAAGAGTCTCACTGCGTTAACGTAGTACATACATATATAACTAATCGCCGCATAATCTGCTGGATATACGTCAACGCTGCCACCATATTTGTCAGGGCAAAAACCGACTACGCAGACATACAAGTAATTTATGGAGCTGCAGCTATCTGGATAAAAACACAACATCGTTTTCATTTCTCAACTAATTTCAATAATGTTCTATTTACGTGGAGAACAGAAACGTTTTGGCTCCAGTTAAAGATGGTTAGACGTGAAAATGTATTTATCGTACTTAAAGCGCAGCTCTGCCATTGGGTTCAGTGGGCCCTTACCAATATGGCGTGGCTATTGACGTATCTTAGAAGATGAACAAAGCGTCCAATGCGGCGTCTAGTTATATATAAATGTCTATGGTCTCACATGTGTGTTTAGTTAGCCATCATTAGTTTGTGCATTTATACCCAATGTTTCACCAAAGCCCCTTTAGAAAAAATGCATATCCGCTAATGCTAACTCCATATGCAATAAAGGAGATCATAGGGTGTTTTTTAATGAATGTCAACGGAAGAGAAGCTTCACATACACTGAATAAATCTCTTTCTGTTCAATTAAGGAATCGACTGCTGTCAGTTAAGGTTCAACATGTTTTACACCAAACAATACGTTAATGAGGAACGATATGTCGACTTTACTATGATGAAAATGTAACTTTTTAATAGAAGGCACAGTAGGGAATGTTGCGACAGGTAGAACTCAGTTATATCATATCAGATCATAAAATTTGATTATATTGAATGATGGATTTAGGTTTTAGCAGATATGAAAAAACTTGAATTCTAAAAAAAGATGTGAATAATGTAAAACATTATATTGTATATTAATGGTTAAAAAATAATATGTTTCATTAAAAACGTCTGAAAAGCAATGACTTGTTACTGTTGCATTGATCATGAGGTTAAATAAATAAACAAATAAAAAAGGGTTTGCAAAGAGTGAGGTATAAATGAAAATAAAAAAATATTTGAAACATGGTCCTTTAATTGGGGGAAAGTAGAATCTTGAATATTATTACAAAATTAAACAAATTTGCTGCATTGTTAAAAGGTAACTCATTCTGAAAAGTCCATTTACCGTACCCTGTGCCCCAGTCTCTGATCTGTTAACTCAACCTTAATTGGCCCGAGTCTGTATGGCCATATCTCACCCAAAATGACAGCAGCACTTGAGGACCGTAGTCGTGCCAAATGTGTCAAAAGTGCCTTTTCTCAGCCTTTTCTTCGGCCAACTGCGCACATCCAAAGTCTAGCCTAAACTTGCAACCATTGCCGGGCCAGTATATGGTTTACTATTGGTGAGCCACCCCCAGAACACAGCCGAGTAGGCCGACACTGGACTGACTGCACTGGCTCCCTAGGATGGTTCTAACTTCCAGATTTCAACAAATGAATTACATTTACAGTCATGCAATCTATTTTAAATGCGTTGTATATCAGTATTACTAACACAACCAACTGTTTTTCTATGAGCAATATGTATTGACAATATGAACAAACAAATACAGGCGAAAATATGTGTAACATAAACTGTTACTGACTGCCGTAAAACTGTGAACTCTGATGCCGTGCAGTTAAATGATTGTTTGAGGGTGCCTCAGGTGATCCAAGTCAGCCATTGCGCTCACTCCTAAGTATTACAGGCCTTTCCATCTACCTATATAAGAGAATCTCTGGATTCGCTTGTGCTTTGTTGGTTTTGTCTATTTAATCTCAATATCTTTTAGCTACTTTTAAATTAAACATCTGCTGTACTTGGGTCTTGTCTTTCTCCTTCGTCCATAAAACCAAGTTCTTCCCTAATTACAATTTTAAGTATTCTGATCAAAAGTTTACAAGTATAGATCAAATATACTTTTCAGTGTAAAGTCAATTGTATATTTAGCATTTACATTTACACAGATGCTGTAACCAAAGCGACTTACATTTTATTATCCTATACATCTGTTTCTAAGTATGTGCGATCCCCTGGGAACCCATGCTCTTACCACTGAGCTACAGGAAAGCTTTTTTTAAAGGGATATTTTACAAGCAAAATCAAATATCCCCATGTTTTACTCACCCTCAAAGCATCCTGACGGAATATGACTATCTTCTTGAAGAAGAATCCAGTCGAAGTTATAATACCACGTATCATTTTACTTCCAAATGGTAGAATGAGTTGACTTTTTGAAGCTCCAGAAAAGTGCATCCATCGATCAAAGAACTGCTCAACACGTCACTTTGGTGTTTGAAGCGAATCGAAGTGTTTGTTTAAAGAGTAGGTAACATATGTTTTTTTAGGCCCTACTTTGGGTAATGGAGTGTCTAACAACAAGTTTATCTACATACAATGTTTAAAAACACTTTAATCTCGTAATTATATGCAGTTATTCGTACCCTACTTCTTGACTGACTCTCAAATGATTCGTTCCGCGATTCACCCGTCTAGGCCCCTCCTACCCGGTAACCTTGTGTCATGTGATTGGTCGGATGGTGTAGTCTGTTAAACATTCTATTAAGTTCATAAACGTTTAAAGTATTAAGAGAATTAATTCATAGTTCTGCAGATCCCAGTAAGAAAAAGGACATTTACAATTCTCTTGTAACAGTATTATACATGGACTAGTTGACACGGCATACAGTGTGCCGTGTTCGTATATTCAGATGTTATTACAATACAGATAGTACTCGACTTAGTTCTTGAAACAAATACTTTGAGAATTCATGGATTGAACAATTAAATCAGCCGAGTAAATAAGATAAACAAACTTTAACACACCCGAAATAACGCTACATGCTAATGTGAACGTTATTTGCATTAGCTAAACACAGACATAAGGTACGAAAATATTTCTTGAAGTTCAGACAAATATCAAAAGTCCCACTTACAGGTTGGGACTCGGTGGAGCTAAAAGGTCCAAATAGAGTTGGTATCGCCCCCTCTCTCAAGGATAGTCATTTATTATATCCTGCACCGAACGCGCCAAGATTATCAAAGCAATTATCGGTGAAATGACGCGCACACAGTACAACCCTGGGGTTATACTCATTCGGTACTCTTTGGAAAATGAATTGTAACCATTTTTCCATCAGACGACCAGTTAGCAAATACATCTGGCCCAGACTTGGCATTAAACTGGCACAGCCGGCATTCGGTCGGCACTGGCATAAGGCACGTGAACCGAACATGGACCGAATATGGATGAGGTGGCACTGACTTTAAGGTGGCAAACAACTTATGGGCCAGTTGTTAACCGCATAATTAGGCCCAGATTTCTAATTTACAACTGTGGGCCACATATGTATTGCCGGACTCTACATAATTTCATTTATATAATGGGTTACACCTTACGCTCACGTACTCTATTAATCACACTTTGAGCTTAAATAAAAAAATTGCTTCACAGCAGTCTCTAATTGGTGGAGACATTTTCGGCAGAGTTGTTCGACATCATGCGGCACTGCAAGAACCGACAAGGCTGATGACATCACATTACCGCGAGAAAGAGTCGAGAGCCAACAGCTCAATACGCTTTTGAATCACTCTCACGGTAATGTGATGTCACCCGCTTGCAGTGCCGCATGAAGTCGAACAATTCTGCCGAAAATATCTCCACCAATTAGAGACTGCTGTCAAGCTAAAGGTGAAGACCTCGCAACGGCAAACCAATCATATGAACTGCGAATTACGTATTTCGCCGCTCTCAAACTCTGAACTTGGGCGCGGCGGGAGAAGTGAGCATTTGAAGGAGGCGTGGCTGACTAACGGTCTCAAAACTGTCCAGTGTCCACAGGCGGAATTTCAGCAAAAGGTGAGTGAAAAAAGCATTTGTTTCTAAATTATGTTTTGTGTAATATTGCCTATTAGAGCATCGCTTATTGTAACGTTATTAGACTCTGTTGGCTTTTGACGTGTAGCGCTGCTCGCTTCTACACGGTGTTTTTCCTTAGTAAAGTGTAGTGAACATCTTTTACACAGACGGTGCATGCGGTGGCTAAAATCTAATACATTTTCAAACTTCTCATAATGAAACAAAGGTCTCGAACGTTGTGTTTTGTGAAGTTGTTTCGTCAAAGCTTTAGTCAGTCAGGTCCGGTTGGCGGGCTTAACACGCACTCACACACAGTCACACATACGTTGTTGTCCTCGTCCGGTATTTTGAGACGTACGATTGCCGCGGTGGTTTTCTGTATAGACACTAGGGCTGAAACGATTAGTCGACATTGTCGACAACGTCGACTATAAAAAATTGTCGACAAATATTCTTGTTGTCGAGTAGTCGTTTGATTACGTGACTTAATTTAAGGGCCTGCAATATCACAATTTGACCGCTACGGCACTGTAGAGCTAGAGCGTAATGCAGCCTTCCCGCATGCTATCAAAGCAGAGGGACACACAGCGAGAATTATGGCGGAGTACAGACGAATTCGAACACATTAAAGTGTGGGAAAGCAAAACCAAATTGAAAACAAAAAAATGCGGTTGTGTGCAATGCAAGCAAGGCGGAACTTGCCTTTCACGGCAGCAAAACCTGCATGCTGGAGCATTTAAAAAGGAAACATCCCGGAGAATAAGCAGAAAAGAGGCGAGTGTTCTCTATCTAGACCTAACTAACTAATTTAGCGGTAAATCTTTTTATGAGAGAATGCAATACTCAACTCAACATTATTTATATAGAGCTTTTTACAATTTTCATTGTTACAAAGCAGCTGTACATGAGACACATTGAATACAAGTAAAAAACTAAAGGCATATACCTGTAAAAACAAGAAAAAGGTGAAAACAACAAAGACAGACATACAAATGCTCCACACACACAATATGCAAACATACATACACACACACACATTGACATAGACGCACACACACACAGTGAAAGCACACATTGGCGATAAAGGAGAAAGAACCACAGGTCAAATATTAAACGGACTATAAATTCTTATATGCAATATTAATTATGTCTAATTTCTGAATTCTAAAGCAGCCCCCCCGGCCAGGCAGATAGTGCAAAACAATATGCAAACGGTGGTGAGGAACCCAAAACTCGCATCGAGAAAAAAACCCTCAGGAGAACCCAGGCCCAACCAGGGGATTCCAGTTCCCCTCTGGCAAAAGCTGCTGCCTCTGCACAAGCTCAACAGTGCTTGCACAATAAGGCTAAATAAAAATAAAAAATGATAGATTTAAGATTATCATTCACAATCTAATAACATTTGAAATGTTGTAGGAAAATCAAAGTTGTGGCGTCCTTTATCCAGCAATAATAACAGTAATGATAATAACAACGATAATCATATAATTACAGTTATGTTATTATTTGTTTTGCAAAGTAAAAAGCTTTGAAAAGTCAAGCCTGTTTTGATTATTATAACACTATTAGGTATTACATGAGAGGAAAATGATTATAAGAGAGGGATGTTAAGTGATAGGAGTCTTATATCTTGACTTTATTTTTTAAATATTTTCTTCTGTTACTTGCTCTTTTTCATTAACTCTTTCACCGACATGATTGATGATTCATCTCGTCATTTAAAAATAAAAACGGTTCCCCGACAAACGAGTTATAGCGGCAATCAGTGTTTATACTGTTGTACAGCAGGTGGCGCTGTTACACACCTTTGGGGAAAATACAGAATCTAGAACCTAGAACGTTTATTTCTTATCGGTTTTTAATGATTGTTCTGAGTGTAATCTTTGCGGAATCTTTGACAAAAAAAACTATTATCTCAAAATTGTCTTTTAATCAAAGTGATGCATTTTTGAAGAAACCTACCCCCATCTAAGGAGTGATAAAAAAGGTCAAATCAAGATTGAAGAATACGGTTTCCTTTGATTAAAAGCAGAGACTCTGTTCTTTCATTGGACATATTGTTTGTCCATATAATCTTTACAGAAAATGTAGTGTGAGCCATTACATTTTGGTTAAAATATAAAAAAACGCTGGCGTAGGCTGGCAACTTTTTTTTTTAAAAGGCTGACAGGAAAGAGTTAAACTGAACTGTTGTCATAGCAATGCTGCTTAATGGTTCTGTCAAGAGATATGTTTACATTTAAAAAAAATGGCCCTTTAATGTAGCTGATTTATTTATTTTTATTTGTATTTAAAAGTTTGTATAGAGTATTTGTGTGATCCGAGTTGGACAGAATCAGCAAACTTAAAGTAACCAGTTGGTTCAAGTTCATTAAAACAAACTTCAAAAGCTGAATTGATTTTATTCATTACGTAAATCATCTACAACTCAATGTTTTAAATAGTTGCAATAGCTGAATAATCATTAAAAACGTACTGACTAGTCATTGAAATAATAGCCGATTAGTCGATTAATCGGTCTAATAATCGTTAGATTAGTCGACTATCAAAATAATCGTTTGTTGCAGCCCTAATAGACACCCCCAAAACGTTTGGCATTTCTTAACATATTTAAATGGTTTACAAATTTAGTACAAATGTATCATTTATCTTACTTAATATCTCAATAGTTAGACTAAAGTTGTCAAATGTAAATGTTGTCATAATGAATTGTGAAATATCCATTAATTTTGCCTGTTATTCATAAAAAAACACTATGTCACAATATTCAGTGATATGTTATGGATATGCTATGGATATGCTAGACATTTTTAAATATAAAAGATGTTCTTTTATATATCCCGCAAAACAGTTAAAGCAGTTAAAACAGGAATGTGATATATTAAAACAAATAACACTGCCATGCATTGTAACAAGTCTGAAAAAGCAGTATATAGTAATATAGTACAATTGCATTATTTTGATTTTGCCCAGTATTTTAAAGGGATACTTCACCCAAAATTAAAATTCTGCCATCATTTACTCATCTTCGAGCTATTCCAAATCTGAACTCCAAATTTTCCAACTCATGTGTATTTAATGTACTTTAAATTACATCACGATTAGCTTAATATGTAAATTAAAACGTGGCATCATCCAGCGCCATAGTCTTACCAACAGGATTTTGTGAGACCGTTGTCCCACAAGTATCATCTTATAATTGACTTTTGATTCTCATTTGAATCTACAAAAATATATTTATACAAATTAAAAAATGTGTAATATTCTTGTTTTTTGTGTGTTTCAGGTTGAAGGACGAAAGACACGGTATGGAAAAAACATGGATGTACAATGATAGGGGCAATGCACGGAGAAAGGCAGTAAAGCTTGTCAATGAATTGATTGAAAATGAGCAGCATAGTTCAGGAATGGGTGATGCCAAATGTGAGTTAAGTGTTTGTGTTGATGATTCAGAGGAATCTGAAATGCAAACTAGTGATGGAGAAAGTGATCAGGGTCCTTATTTTGAGGATAAGGAAATACATGAGATATCTGTAACTTCTGGTGAGGATCTGCCCAATCTTGAAGAACAGTGCAGTCATCAAGTTGGTGATCTGCAGAGCTCACTGGCTAGGTGGGCGACTGAATTTAGCATTTCTCTAATGGCTCTGTCAGTGTTCTCGTCATTCTAAAATTTTACCATCCTACTCTGCCAAAGGATGGACGAACGCTGCTGAAAACAGAAACCATCTATAACATTAAAAGTGTTGCTGGTGGTGTGTTCCACTATTGTGGAATTCTAAACTCTATTTGGAAGATCCTAGATAAGGTTTGGTCTACTGTGCCAGACAGACAGGCCTTTAAACTGCACCTGAATTTTGATGGTCTACCCCTCTGCAAGAGTACCAGCACACAGTTTTGGCCGATTCTTGGGATCTTGCAAGGCTACACCAAGAAACCTATGTTGATTGGACTGTTTTGTGGTAGTTCCAAGCCAAATTCATTGGCTGAGTATCTACATGATTATGTTCAGGAGCTGAAAAAGTTGAAAAGTGGCTTTCTGTTTAAGCAGAAAACCTTCTTTTTGAATGTTGTTTCTGTTGTGTGCGATACCCCAGCCCGAGCATTCATCAGAGGTGTGAAGTCACACACCGGCTATTACGGGTGTGACAAGTGCCACCAAAGGGGTGTCTGCAAATCCCACCGAATGACATTTCCTGAGGTCAACGCAGAGCGCAGAACTGATGACTCAACTCAACTCAACTTTATTTATATAGCGCTTTTTACAATTTTCATTGTTACAAAGCAGCTGTACATGAGACACATTGAATACAAGTAAAACAACTGAAGGCATATACCTGTAAAACAAGGAAAAAAGGTGAAAACAACAAAGACAGACATACAAATGCTCCACACACACAATATGCAAACATACATACACAAACACATTGACATAGACGCACACGCACACAGTGAAAGCACACATTTGAGATAAAGGAGAGAGAACCACAGGTCAAATATTAAACGGACTATAAATTATTATATGTAATAGTGATTATATCTAATTTCTGAATTCTAAAGCAGCCCCCCCGGCCAGGCAGATAGTGCAAAACAATATGCAAACGGTGGTGAGGAAACCAAAACTCCCATCGAGAAAAAAAACCTCAGGAGAACCCAGGCCCAACCAGGGGATTCCAGTTCCCCTCTGGCAAAAGCTGCTGCCTCTGAACAAGCTCAACAGTGCTTGCACAACAAGGCTAATTAAAATAAAAAATGTTAGATTTAAGATTATCATTAACAATCTAATAGCATTTGAAATGTTGTAGGAAAATCAAAGTTGTTGCGTCCTTTATTCATAAATCTAATCTAAATGACAGTTTTAGACAATCAACAGATGAAGAACACCATGTCCAACACTTACCTCTTGCTGATGTTGGCATTGACATGGTCACTTGTTTCCCATATGATTATATGCACCTGGTTTGTCTGGGTGTAATGAGGCGTCTCTTAGATTTATGGATCAGCACAACTGGCCCTTTGCACTGTCACATTTCATGTAGTCAAACTTCCATGGTTTCAGATAGACTTCTTGCACTGAGAAATTACATTCCTAGTGAGTTTGCTCGAAGGCCAAGGGCACTGGCTGAACGATGTAGGTGGAAAGCTACAGAATTTCGCCAGTTTTTGTTATACACTGGTCCGGTTGTGCTGAGGGGTGTGCTACAGCCTCAAATATATGACAACTTCATGCTCTTGTCAGTAGGTGTGTACATTTTGGCAAGTCCAAAATATTGCTTGGTGATGAATGACCTTGCTAACACACTGTTGGTATCATTTGTTGAACACTTTGGACAGCTTTATGGTGAAGAGTTTTGGGTTTACAATATTCACGGTCTGGTGCATCTTAGTGAGGATGTCAAAATCCATGGCAATTTAGATCTTATATCAGCTTTTCCCTTTGAAAATTTCTTAGGACAGCTTAAAAGATTGGTTCGAGGGCCATGCAATGCTTTGACTCAGGTTATACGCAGATTATCAGAGATAGAAAATAGTAGCTCTAGTACTTGCGTTGAGGAGGCAACTAAAAAACTGGATAAAGAACATATGGATGGGCCAGTGCCAGAATGTTTCTCACAACAAGTTTGTCAATTCAAAGTCCTTGCAATTGATGACATAATTGTGAAGCCCAATGAGAGAGATTCTTGTATCAAAATAGATAAAAAGTTTATTTTAGTCCGAAACATTGTTGAGGACAAAGGAATAGTCTACATTGTGGGCAATGAATACAAACAGGTGGAAGTGTTCTTTAAATACCCTGTAGATTCAAATGAGTTGGGAATTTATGTGGTTTCCAAACTTTCCACAAATATCACGTGTTTCATGATTGAAAAGAAGCTCCAGAAGTATGTGAGATTGCCATTCCAAAACAACTTTGTTGTAATTCCACTCCTTCATTGACACAAATAATCCTGGAGTTGCTCTTGTGATATAGTTGGCCAAGATTTGTATTTAAATAATATTTTTCTTTCATTTCAGATGTTTCATATTGTTGTTTTTGATGACACAAATGAGGTTGAAGTTGTGCTATCACTCTGGATAAAAGATGTGGAGTGCATGTGGCCTCCAAATAAAATTGATGCAGCAAAAGCTGTGAAATCGCAAGAATGTCCTGGAGATGAATGGAAGCCCCATACGGCCAGAATCATTTTTACATCAAGTAAGTTAAATTGAGTCACCATCTTCTTTAAATAAACTATTGATATGATAACTATTGATATGTTTTACATAAAATAACTTTTGTGTCTATTTTCAAGATGACTACAATGCTGCTAGGCTTAAACTACCTGAAGCTGTCAATCACACTGACATTGGAAGTGATGGAGGGAACTCATCAATTCAATTTTAAGAGAAAAAGAAAGTAGGCTTTTTTGCTGTTTTTTGTTTATTCCCAGTGCACAACATTTCAAGGTATGCAATAAATTGCAAATTATTAAATGTGTTAACAGACGCAAAAACATTATTTTCCTGGGGAAGACTACGACGATGATGAGATGGAATGCACCCTTAATGAAACACACCTGAAAAAAGGGTCAGAATGTTTGTCTTTGTAAATTTTATTACAGTACAGTACATATTACTAATATGTATTTTTACTTCTGAGTAGAAGAGCTTCTTTGCCCAATGCTCCAAAGATCCATAGGAAGCACAACACACCTGTATTAGACCCAGGAAAGGATAACAGCTCCTTGCTCCTCCCAAGTGTCCACAGGAGTCCCGACCTCCACCCAAGTGTCCACAGGAGTCCCGACCTCCACCCAAGTGTCCACAGGAGTCCCGACCTCCACCCAAGTGTCCACAGGAGTCCCGACCTCCACCCAAGTGTCCACAATAGCCCCGACCTCCACCCAAGTGGCTACAGCACCCCCGACCTCCACCCAAGTGTCCATATCAATCCCGACCTCCACCCAAGTGGCCACAGCAGTCCCGACCTCCACCCAAGTGGCCACAGCAGTCCCGACCTCCACCCAAGTGGCCACAGCAGTCCCGGCGTCCACCCAAATGCCCACAGCAGTCCCGACCTCCACCCAAGTGCCCACAGCAGTCCCGACCTCCACCCAAGTGCCCACAGCAGTCCCGACCTCCACCCAAGTGCCCACAGCAGTCCCGACCTCCACCCAAGTGGCCACAGCATTTCTGGTTTCCGACCAAGTGGCAATGGAAGTTCTGAGCCAAACCGAAATGAACACTACAGTACTAATAATATCCGTACACCGAGACACGCCAACGCTAAGATCCGTACGCCGAGGCACATCAGCGCTGAGATCCGTACACCGAGACATGCCAGTTCTGAGATCCGTACACCGAGTCACGCCACCGCTAAGATCCGTATACCGAGGCACAGGAACGCTGAGATCAGTACACCGAGGCACGGCAGCGCTGAGATCCGTACACCGAGGCACGGCAACGCTGAGATCCGTACACCGAGGCACGGCAACGCTGAGATCAGAACACAGAGGCACATCAGCGCTGAGATCAGTACACCGAGGACGGCAGCGCTGAGAAAAGGAAAAGCGATGCACGGCAGCGCTGAGATCCGTACACCGAGGCACTCCAGCGCTGAGATCCGTACACAGAGTCGCACTGCACCTACTGTACTCCCGTCGAGGCATCTTGAGCCACACCAGACCAGGGAGCAGACATCCAGTCCAACTTGTGAGTATTTGTAAGTTTGTTATAGTTATGTGTTAGTACAAATTCTCTCTCTATAAGCAATAAGGTGTGAGAGGCTGTGAGGCAAAGCGGAGTGATTCATTAACAAAGTACTAGCCTCAAGTACCTTTTCATAACTGTTATCACATGATACAAATATTGGACTAATACCAAAAAAATCTATCACTGCAATTCTCATGAAGTAAAATCCCTTAAACCTTCCTTTGGCTGGAGAAAATAGTTTGACTGAATGATCGACTGAACAATGACAGTATGTTTAGTTTTTATTGCTAAGGGGGCATAGTGATAAACAGAATCATCGGGTGAAGCAGTTATAACTGTGCTTTATTGTGAAGTGTTGACCAATTAGTATCAAAGACTGGAAATAAGCCTTCATGAAAGTTGCATTGATGCATATTTTTTGGCTTTAGTACTATTGTGTAGAAACTGTTTTTTAAAAGCAAAAGGGTACTTGAGGCTTGTTTTGTGTATCGTGAATAAATCACTCCTCTTCGCATTTTGCCTTGGGCCCTACAGCCATGATTGATTCATGATAAAGCAAAGCCTCTCGTACCTTATTGCTTATGTAGACATCAATGCATATAGATTAACTCTTGTTCCTGAAATTGCACTGAAGACTATTGGTTGAATAGTCCTATTTGTTATAGTACAGTTTTTGAGGGCATCATTCGTTGACACAGCTGTGTGTGATTTATGTATTCTTTTTTTGAAAGAAAGAATAATACTAGCAAATACAGGACAAGTGGCATAGCTGGCCACCGCTTCAAAATATGTTTTGTTTTTACATATGTGGCTTAAGTAATTTATACTATTTATATTTCTTGCTTGTTTCTTATCTCAGCCCTCCTGCGTAATATATTAACGAAACAGGAAATGATAATGGATCAGCTGCGCATCATCTTTAAAACCCTAAAGGGAATGAAATCAACTGATGAGGCAGAGATTGGCCTGGATCAAACTTTGTTGCCTCTCAAAGATGTCATTTCCCTTCAGAACATGGAGGAACAACTGCAGAGTAGCCCTTACTTCAGAAAAAAGTTGGTATGTTGGCATATATTTATGATAACACATGTACTTAAAATTTACTACAGTTTTTTCTCATTAACTTTAAAGAATAATTCCGCAAAAACGGGGAGTGCACATGAAGAGAGAGAGGTCAAATTTTTCATCCAATTACAATTTGTATGTCTTCATGAAACTTTAAAATCTATTGGAGTAATGTCGACATTTTGTTGTATTTTAATATCCAATCAAAATAATTAACCAATTATCCTCTCCGTTTTTTTAACAGCCAGATGCAGTCTCCTTGTGTCTGATTTAGTGGCTGACTACACAGTAAATGACTTTTAGATAATAATTTGTGATGTACATCAATTATGCTCATCTTTGGTAGATCATTTTGACATTTCATCAGCTGCCAAAATCATATCTGAACTTTATTAATGGTTAGAAAGTTACAACTTGTATTTGTGTCATTTGTTCAAAAAGATGCAATAAACTGATCTTAAACTTGAAGGTTGCCATGTAAGGAATAATGTACAGCCAGCTGCTGTTGTTGTCTCAGAATAAACCCAAACAGGGTGATCAGGGAGTCTTGTATCACACTGAACGGGTTTATTTACATTAATTAATTTGGCAGGCGCTTTTATCCAAAGCGACTTGCAAGTATGGTGTAGTGGGCAGCTATCACTGCAGAGCAAACAGGGGTAAGGTGCCTTGCTCAAGGGCACTTTATTCCTTTCCTGGTGGCACTGAGATTTGAACCAGCAACCTTCTGGCTACGAGACCAACTCTCTAACCACTAGACCCCATTTTGTGATAACAACCAGCTGGCTGTACATTATCACGCTTATAAAATGGCCAACTGCCTCATGAGTAAATTGATGGAAATCAAACATTAATTTGAAATATTGTTTTAGCTCATTTGTAACAAATGCAGACATTCCGTGAAGAAAACAATATACTTGTACTTACCCTATACTTATCAAATGATGAAAATTCTGAAATCAATTACTCACCCTCAAGTCGTTTGATAACCCTAAGACCTTTGTTTATCTTCAGAACACAAATGAAGATAGTTTTGATGCGGTAAGAGCTTTCTGACCCCCCCATAGACAGCATTACAAAGTACAATCTAAACACATAAATTAGTAAAGTCACATGGACTATTTTAACAATGTCTTAAATAACTTTCTGTGCATATGAGTGAAAGTTGCGTTGCTATGGGGGCTCAGAAAATCTCTCAGACCCAGTTAAAACTATCTTCATCTGTTTTCTAAAGAGGAAAGACTTGTGGTCTTATGCTTGTGGAACGACTTGAGGGTGAGTAATTAATCACAGAATTTTCATTCTTGAGTGAATTATCGCTTTAAAGGGATACCTCCCAAAAAAAGAAAATTCTGTCATCATTTACTCACCAAGTTTTTCCAAATCTTTATAAATTTCTTTGTTCTAATAAACAAATAGAAAGATATTTTGAAGAATGCTTATAACAAGACAGATTTTGCCCCCCGTTGACTCCCAAAGTAAGAAAAAGACATTTTGAAGAAACAATTCTGGGCCACTTTCACTGCCTTTGTATTTTTTCTTACTATGGTAGTCAATGGGGGGCAAAATGGTTATAAGCATTCTTCCAAATATCTTTCTTTGTGTTCATCAGAACAAATAAATGTATACAGATTTGGAACAACTCGAAGATCAGTAAATGATGAAAGAATTATCATTTTTGGGTGAAGTATCCCTTTAAGGTAAGACACAGAGTTCAGACGAGAAAAATACTCAGTTTGGTTCAATAATTTGCAAGTATGTTGTATGTTATTAATTAGGCATATTTGTAGTAATTATGTGTAATATTAAACTGAACTGGTCAAGATGACCGGATGCCCTTGTGTTATTAATTTTTTTTTGTAATTAGGTTGTTATTGGGAAATAACTGACTTTGGATGTTGAAACTAGCCAATCAGAATCAAGTATTCCAGAGTGCCGTGTAATAATTGAATTATGTGGTTCCTATGATTCTCATTATATTTACAATTACTTTTCACTTTCACCAGTTAAAAGGAAAAAAGCAATGTGTTATATGAGTAATCTATGACTAATGTTATTTCAGGTGAACACACTGGCTCTCAAAGGTGGGACGGACGCTCGTGAGTGTGTTTGGAGGATTATGCACACACTTATTACAAACTCATTCGCAAAGAATATCACAACATGAAAGGAGTGAATGGGAAGATTGGCTTCCAGCGCCTACAGATACGAAATGTTGTGATTGGTAAGTTGATCTGTATGACATTGTCACTCATATATTTCATAATGAGATTTGAAAATTCATTAATGAAATTCATTATTTGAATTGATAGGGATGGGCATTATGATCAAATTTCGTTTTGAGAACTTGGCAGGTTTAATTAGGGGCGGGGCGTGTCCCTCATTGTGACAATAAAACAAGAGGAGCTGGCTGCAGAAGATAAGGGTGAGTGGAGCTCCTTCTCAAAAGCAGAAATACATCACCTACACTCTAGAGCGGAAATATGCTACGCTTCGATACGATTATTTAAACTACTTACTTATGCTCAACATATTTCTGCTCGAGCGCTCCAGTGGAGGAGACGGATTTCCGCTCTTGAGTGGGGCTCCACTTGCCTCATCATCTGCAGCCAAACCCCTCTCCAATAAAAGGATTTAAATTGCAACACTGATACGAAAATGATTGAGTAAATAAGTAAATCAGCACTGTTAGATTATTAAAATTTCACTGTCAAAGTTTTTGAAAATCCCACCAACAACACCAGAACACATTATTAACTGAAATTTTGCACACTGGATTCAGCGCGAAGAGACGCAACAAACGCCTTGTTCGGTTTCTTTTTTTCCTTTGATACATTGCATCGCGGGTGTAGACAAATTATAAGATGATAACGAATCAAACTTGTAGTAGATTTGTATGTTTTGTATGCAGCTTGGCGCTGTCCATTTTGCACTTTACTGTATTTTCATCAAGTTTATCAAAGTGAATCCAGTAGGGGTGTAACAAAACACTCACTCACTTAAGATACGATACACATCTCGATATTTTGAACAAATTTAAAAAATGAAACTGAAATACAAATAACATTTATTTTCAAAATATAAACAATTAAGTAACTTTTTCGTTGTACATATTATTTAATAAAGAATTGTAACATTTCAAGGGATATCTGAAATGAGAATTAAGATCAGTGTCAATTTTGACAGCGAATTTTGATTTAGTTTTTGTCTTTTGACTAAAATGCAATTTAGTTTAAGTCATCCCATTTTATCATAGTCTAGTTAATAGTCTACTTTTAGTCAACAAAAATCTAAATTACATTGGTCTACTTAAATCTATCTGGATTAACTCATTTAATTGGTGTTATTAAATGTTCTATACAAAAATGTAACTGTTTTGACAATTTACTTCACCATTAAATTAAACCAGGTCATTACCTTTATTTTTCAGAAAAGTTCAGTAACTACTGGATTTGCATTGTCGCAACACAGAGAATTTTAGACCATGAACGACATATTCTCGTTACACCCCTAGATTCCAGGCATATTGCTTTCAATATGTCCTTCTGTGCTCTGGATTTGACTCTGGACCGCAAACTCTCACAATGCAACCAATCAAATCTCTGTCCTTTAAAATCATATTAGCTGGGAAAGTTAATTTTAAACCATGTGTGCATGTATGTTTTAGATACTGTAAGGTGTAACCGCCTGACATCAGGGGCCACGGACAAGGAGGTAGAAGGAAACATCAAAAGATGCCTACATCTAGCCCCGGACAGGGATGGTGGCAGGAGAGAGAGAATGAGGAGAAAGGAGCGCATGGACAGTGCAACTAGTTAATTGCCCTTGATGTTCAAAAGTTCAGCTGGTTGATAAATGGTTTATTAATTTGGATGTTTGACATTGATGTTCAGGATCTTTTTTTTCTAAGCGAGCTGGAGGAGAATGAACACATAGACATCATACGCAGACATGCGATCACACACAAATTCACATAGTTAAAAATCACATATTTAACATCACACACAATCAGTTGTCGGTTTATCATTAGCATAAATGTCAGTTTAATGTCATTTTTCATTGTTTTGATCCAGAAACATTATTAAATATGTTTATAATACTGCTGTTGTTGAGTCTTAATCTGGGTCAAATAAAGCAGGGGGGTCTAAGTGGTTTGGATAAAAATTTTCTGAGGCTGAAACGTGGAACCAGTTTTGGTCCACCATAGGCCCAGCTATGGGCATACAGGTGGCTGTGACATGGGCCATGTGTGGCCCGTGGTCTGGCAACCAGATCTGGACCACTAATGGACCGTAATTCATTGCTGTATGTGGACCGAGTGTAAATGGACTGTGTGGCCCATTTCGGGCCAGACAAATTTGCTATGTGGGCAGCGTCCCCTGGGAAACCGTAAAAGCCGTGTGCTCCAAGCACTCTGGGTCCTGGCTCTTACAACGCCTGACGCTGCGTCCTATCTACCCCCGAGTGAGAGACCAGCGAGAGAATTGCGGAGGACCAGACTGCATGAGCACGGAGCGGCAGAAAGTACGGCACGAGCACCCCGGGAGTCAACTTTTGGACTAAGCCTTTTTATGTTATTTAATAAATTCCCCACCGGGCTTGCTTTCACTGCAACTGTGTGTCTGTCGTGTCTCTTACCCCGCCACAGTCACCATTTAACGTAAAGAGAAACACAGAGCTGACATTTACATTGTGTTTTTACCTTGAGACCCACTAGCTTGTTTTAACTCAACAAATTTACTCTCCTGTGGATACTATGGAGATGGTGGTCTAGTGGGTTAAACCACTGAACTGGTAATCAGAAGGTTGCCAGTTCGATCCCAGCAGCCACCACCAGTGTGTCCTTGAGCAGAACACTTTACTCCATGTTGCTCCAGGGGGATTGTCCCTGTAATAAGTGTGCACTGTAAGTCGCTTTGGATAAAAGCGTCTGCCAAATGACTAAATGTAAATGTACTGCTGTGTCAATGTTCTTTAACACTCATGGGTTTTCACATTTATTACTTGGAAGAGACTCTGACATTTTCCATTACACACATTTTGCGTGTATCCTCTTTAAACAACTACAGCTTTTCCTGCTTGTATTTCCAAAGCTCTATAGGTTCTCATAGATCAACAAAGCTATTAGAGATATTTAAAATAAACACAGCATAAAGTATACCACACACATCCTCGCAATTAATACAGTATATAATTATTAATGAACATTTAGTAGAAGATAGCTTTCACTTTGTACAGATGGACAGAGCACTTTTATTTATTGATTTGTTTTTATCTAAGTTTCCCCGGCCCTGACAAAAGTGGCTTTTCGTTGTCAAAACCATTCATGCAATTTATTTAAAATTATTTTGACCAAATACGTTTTTCATAGGAAAACTTAAAGCATCCAGACGCAAGATGACATTTTTTATTCTTAAAAAGTTGTAGGGACTGTAGAATGGTAATAGGCACTGTATAATTACAACCAGTGTTTAGACAGAAATAAAACCTAAGTCATTTAACTTTTATGAGTTTTTCTTTTAAAATTTGATTTTAAAATGGTACACCGCATTTTGAATAAACAAAAATAGTGATGTACGTGCAAAATCGTACTCCTGTGCATTGTGGCCTTTGCAGTAATAGGTGCAGATAACCCCTCACATAAAAATACAGCACAAAATAAACACGCATACATAGGTAAACAGAGATCTTTATTATGTTGAGGACTTCACATTATGCCTAAGAGTTGAAACAGCCAGGAGCCATATATTTAAGCAATTGTCTTGTGTGTAATGTGTATGAGTGGTTTACACTTAAGCAACTATAATGCTCAATTCTGTAAAATGTGGCATACAACGAGGATCTGAAACATTCTCATCTGCTTGTTGGGATAAGTGTTTTGTATGTGACTCACCACCAAACATGAAATTTAATTGAATTTTTAGCATTAGTTTGTCAAATTCAGCCACTTGTAATGAGATATCTGTCAAGGAAGTTTCTAGTTTAATTTATCTTAACCAAGACCATTTAGGACAAGATCTAAGGATTAATGAACCTTAATGACAATAAAAAAAATTGACAAAATGGTGAGGATATATTACAAAAGCATAGAGTAGACAATGAGGAATGTGAGTTACAATAGAACAATGCAAGTAAGCTTGTATCACTCAATTTTGTTTTAATATTTCAAGCAGTTAAGTAAAAAAGTCACAGTCTTGACATATAGCAACAGAATAAAACAACTGAACAATTAACATTTAAGAAAATTCTAACTTCTAAAAACCTGAAGTATATCAGGCTCATTTAGAGTTGCTTTTACATTTCATTCTGGCAAGTTTTACAACTTTCTGTCTGTTTTTAATTTAATATTGTTAAAATATTTATGGCTGTCACAATAACTAGTCACAAACAAACTTATTTTGAATTCATTCATATTTTTTTTGAAAGGTGACTGACTGCAACTTTTTAGCTGACTATACCAAAAAAAATGCAGTTTCTGTTATTCTTTTCTTCATATGTACTGTACGTTGTATAAATTGACTGTATATGAAAGTAATAAGTTTCAATTTCTGTTATTCTTTTTGTTCATATGTACTGTACGTTGTATAAATTGACTGTATATGAAAGTAATAAGTTTCAGTTTCTGTTATTCTTTTGTTCATATGTACTGTACGTTGTATAAATTGACTGTATATGATAGTAATAAGAGATAAGCTGAGTTTAGATTGAATCCTGCAGTATGAAACCTGTCTTTACAGCATCCCTAATAAGTCTCACAGTTATGGCTTGTTCATGCAAAAAGTCCTTCAATACTTTGATGCAAAAACGTTTTATGTGCTGCTCTTTGGTGGGTATTATATGAGATGCAGTACTTCACGACTGAGGTTTGTAACAGTAAACACCATAAAGGTTCTGCTTTTTGTCAGGAAAACCAATAAAGCGAACCGCAGCCTCAGTTGGACTGCAATTCTTCCTGGGCCTTGAGATGGGGTAACGAACGCTACCATCAGCCAGCCAACCAGCATCACAGCGGTCATATCCATGCAGCTTCCAGGCAGCGTAGATATGGCCCACCTTTGCGATCTCGGCTCCATTGTTCTTGCATGCAGCCACAGCCCCATCATAGGACAGCTTTTGTGGTTGGATCAAGTAGTAAAATCTTCCTTTGATTGAAAGGGTAAATTAAGAGTTTAAAGTTACAGAAAAGTGGCTTCTGATGACCAGTTAGAAATGTTAATTCTTTAACTAACCTCTGAGGCCTGCTGTGAAACAAAACACATCAAAGCGACTGTTGGACCTGTGCTGCCGACCATAGTTTCTCAGTCCAGCTGAAATCTTCACTCCTCCGCAGGCCTGTCTGGGTTTGGTGATGGGGTACTCGCACGGTTCCGTCATTAAGCCAGCCAGCATTGCACCAATCAAGACCATTTCTCCATGCCCCATACAGCTGCTCAAAGGAGGCCACCACAGCATCCTGCTCCCGACATATAGCCTCGGCATCATGGAAATTGAGGTTATAACGCCCCAGACGCGGCGAGTATGGGAAAACAACCCCTTTGAAAAGAAGTGAAACTTCCCTTAGGAAAGTTCAACTGAGTTTAACATTGCGTTGCTTTAATGAAAGCATTTTTTGATCGCTTCAGTGAATAAACAGGAATGATAATAATCAAAGGCTATTATTTTTTACAGTGCTTCCTGGCGCAGTGTACGTGTTTTTTAAATAAGACAAAATAACTTGCAGGCCTTTCAATGTTCTATTTAAAAGGTTCATGCCAGCCTTATTTTTTATTCTCATGCATGTCACTTGTCTGTGCAAAGATCCACATTGTTTTTTTGGAGCCAAGTCTGCAATGGCGGTCTTAGCCAAGAGCTGGAACTACAGGATTTAGCTGGAGGAGGAGCAAATTATAAGTTGCAGTAACAAGTGTTTGTCTTAACATTTGAAACCCTAATGTGCAGCTTTGAACAGCTTTGTCAGTTCCTGTTGGATAAAAGAAAAGCAATATAGACATAGCCTATGAAAGATACATCACTGAGGTTGAGGTTTCATTTTTGCAAAGTGTGTCCTAAATAATTATAAACCACATCTACAAAACTAGCATGTTACATCCTGCAAGAACAAAAAAACCTACCATCCACTTCGAGGTTCACTTCAATGATTACGTCTTTCATGCCATTTATGATCTCGCATCTGTAAGTGCCATAATCTGTCACATCTAAATGAGTTATGACCAAGGTTGCATCATGTTCATCTTCTTCCAGCAGGTAAACACGGTTCAGGAAATTTCCGTAGGTTTTCTTGTGAAAGCCCATGGATATAATCACATCCAGTTCTGTAGCGTCATCTTCAAGCTTCGTCCACTTGATTCGGTTTCCAAACATATCTGCCTGGCCGCTCAAGTGACAAGGCAGTGTGATATTGTCACCTGTGTGGCCATAGACTGTAATCCTTGATTGGCTATCTGAAATTAAACAGATGGAGATTTCTCACAAAGGTTTCTTTGTATTGAAACCACACAGCTTGTCAGTATTTGTTAATTCAAGACTGGATACAAGACAGTTTAGTAAATGTTTCTCTACAAGATGCAATTCAATTATTTCCAGGCATCCAGCTTTGAATTGATTTCACAGCTATTCGTGTTTTGTGTGACAAGCTTTTTGTCAAAACTGTGACTCACACCCTGTGCTTTCAACATCTATCCAAGCTGAAAGAAATTAATTAGTTTCACTGGAATCAGACACGAACACATGGTAGGACCAAAGACACATCCTGGGTCTCTTTTAACTATAACTCTTACCAAACATTGGACCATTTTTACCATCAGTACATACATATTTGCTAGGTCTTCTTTTGGTTAGGAGCATAATGGTATATTCTCAGTATCATAGATCCTTGATGGACCATTTGGTGGATTTTAGGGAAAACCAAACCAGGATTTCTGCTGGTCTTGCATTGTGTACCAAATGCGTATGACAAATTAGTAAGTAGCACTTTGAGTAAACACAGGCTTGGTGGCCTGACAATCTAGGAACCAAAAGTCGCCTACTAAGAACCATCCTGTAAAATTAAGCTAATTCATAGTTTAGGGGTTTTGCAAAATACCTCATATAAACGTTTGGGCAACACAGAAAAAAGGATTGATGATAAACATGGTGAGAGCATTTAGTATACCTCTTGTTGTAGAATTTAAATGCCCATCTTCATTAATACTGGCAATTCTGTGCATTCTGTTATTAAATTTTTTTTTTGCCAGGACATAAAAATGTATTTCATATATATGAATCTCAGTC